>BQNB010043458.1:0-45495 GCA_026074375.1 Tanacetum coccineum | reverse complement strand
AAGATTATCCGTTTAATTTAATAAGACATAACTTTCATGGAAAGAATAAAAAATGTATACCTAATTATACTTGTACTACTTATTTTTTTTTTGAACGGCAAAAATTTATTAAACTAGCAAGGAGCTAGAAAACAATTACAAGGAAATAAATTGAGGATTTTTTAACCAATCGTCCCAAGAAAACGTCGTATGACAACGACTTTTACACCAATTGAAAGCACAAAAAACTATAGCATCAAAAATTTCCGAACGTCTTGGAGGAGATTCTTCAAAAATGATCTGATTCCTAAAGTTCCAGATAAACCACCAAGATACGAAGAACACTCCCTCCAACATAGCTTTGACCTTATTTAAAAGGCAATCCGTTTGCATCAAATATTTAAAAATATATATATAATTTTTGTTAAAAGTTAAAAAAACTTAAAAAATTAAACTAAACACTTGGTATGAAACAAAATAAAAATTCTTGTTGTGTGCAAAAACTCTTTATCAAGCTGTCCCAAATTATTATTTACCGACCAAAAAAAATAATAAAATAAAAATAATTATCACAATTCTTTTTCTTTTACTTTTTAGTAAAATAACTGTTTTACTTTTAATTAAATAACTATTTCATTTTTTAAAAGTTTGTAATAATAAATCAAATAAAAATAATATGATAAGCATCAAAATTTAATTTCTACTTTAGTATAGTCAATAAATTTGAGACAGATTTAGTATTGAATAAAAATAAATTTGAGACAAATCAAATAAAAATAAATTTGAGACAGATTTAGTATTGAATACCCGTGTAAAAGGCCAAGGTGCACTAAGTTATAGATGCAGTGAACAATTAGATCAAAATAAAGACACATTCGAAAGCACGTCGGACAAGAAAATAAGCTTGTTTCAGAAACTCCATATTCCACCATGAGACGAAAAACGTGGCTTCAATATAAATTTTCACCGCTTGCCTAATCTTCAGCCCATCAAACCTCCTTTGCCAGTCTAGGAAGGAGGAGAACCCAATAATCGAAAGCCCCTACCACACTAAAATCCGAATGATAACACAAGTAGCAGTCGAACAAGAGAAGAACAAATGGTTTGTGGTTTCCACCCCCACGAGACAAACCAGACACTCTATAGAGGGAATTTCCAACCCTTACAACGATATACTAAACCTAGACGGAAGCTTATTTAACGTTATTCTCCAAGCCAATTCATTCACTTTGATGGGAACTAACTTACTCCATCTTGTAGCATCCCTTTCGATAAGCATAAGTTCTCGTCTGTGTGCTTCCTGTTGGATTATGGTAGTCGAACTAGCACATTTACATTACGAATATGTGAGCCTATTGGGGGCACACACGTTAATACACAGAGAATATATTTTACACTTCACAATATTAAAACCGAGGGACTAAATTGGACAAAACCCAGACCCGAAGGGTGCCCTATGGTGGCCGGATATCCTAGGGGTGTATAGAAGGGTTTTCGAGTCCAATTAGGAAACAAGGAGGTTATTGTTTTAGATAATGATATGTGTTTCCTAGTTTATCATGAATTAAGATTCATGGGCTATATATATACCCATGATATTTGATTCATAGAATAGACGACACACATAAAAAATCTAAAATCCTCAAAAACCACATTCGGTAATTTTGTTTCTCTTCCACCGATTTCACAAATAACCTCATAAGGGTTGTTTGGTTTTCGGTTATCACTACACACCTAAATTCGATTAAAGCTTAAAGCTTTAATCAAGGAGGTGAGATAATGCTAACGAACCTGGTAAACTTTGAATACCTTTGAACAAGCCCTCGTCTACCACCCGGGTTGAAAGATAAATGAAGAATTCCATAGATTAAGATAAAGAGATATGAAGCAAGAGGAGATCTCCTGTTTGAGACCACGATGCAAGAATACTCTTTAGAAGACTTCCATTAAATCAAGATAAGAAGCCTTAGCAGAAGATAAGAGTACCCCGAAATCCCATTACACACGTTCGCCCATAAACCAAAAGCCTCAAGCGAATTTAGAACACATGATCCCTTCATTACAAAAACAATTGCATTAACCATTCACAAAAACATTGTTCTAAAGATATTTTTATAACTATTTATTAAGTGTTAGTGTCATTTGTCTAGTACAGTGAATATGGGTTCATAATTATATATATCACTAATCATATTTAATGAAAAATTTGTTGTTAACAACGTTCTCTAATATTGTTTTCAGTACTTTCTTGTTACTAAAATGCAACATACACAAGAGGGACAATGCGAGATGGAGAAGATGGGGGGTGACTGAGGAACAGGCAAAGAGAAACTATATGATATCATGTTATTTTTTTATGATGTATTATGTAACAACGATGCTCTCTAGATTTTTTATTGTTTCAGTGATTATTTCTTCCTTAGAAACAACGAGTTGGAAAGTGACCCGCGCGTTGCGGCGGGGGCTAACATGTTGGTGCACTGTATTACGAATGTGAAAGATGGAAAAACTAAGACTAAAAAATACAACGCAATGTTCGATATATCATTGAGGTTTTTTATCCAATTAAAGGTTCCTCATACATATTGATGTCATACATAGCATACATAAGAAAGAAAAAAGTAGTGGTTTTAAAGACCACCTGAAAAGATATATATGACCTTTATGTTCAAATTATAAAAACTAAAATCATTGTCTCTAGATTCATCCTTTGTTTCATCAATACGTGTTAATAGTTGTTGTTTCGCTCAGAACAAAACTGCATTATTTGATCTGCAAACAACACAAAGTAAAAATCAATTGGTTTCGAACAAATAAGGTGTTTGGCGTTGTGTTTTGAAATGATACCTGATGTTTTCAAGTCACATGTAATCCACTTTTCATGTTTAAGTTATAGTGAAACTGATGTCATTGTTTTCCTCCATACCTTTTGTGATAAAGTTAAAAGGAAAGACATGAAGTTACCTTGCTGTTTGGCGCCAAGATCCATTACACACATCTTCTCATCTCCTTTGGAAGTTGAACGATCATTCATAGAGTAAATGCAAATCAGTAACCCAAAGAGCAACAAAACCCCGTCCACGGCTATCCCAAAGTATTCAATTCCGGAGTATTTTTCTCTTCAGTCATCCGGTCCTTAAAACACCACATCTTTCATTCCCCAAATACACCTGATGATGAACCCACACAGAATAAACAAAATATAAAGAATGACAGTAGTTTTCTTGTAGTCTTCAGACACCCCTAACAGTTTGGCCTTAACACAAGTCACACAACATTAAATCTCCCATTCCTAAAAGATGAAAATCACGCCATCAAAGATATAAGATACAATTGTAGGCATGTTATGAGAAAAAGCTTCAATGAGATAGCGAAAAATTGTACTCTACATCATTTTCTCTAGAGACAGTCTCTAATTGGTAACATCCGCCAAGAGAAGGCTAAAAGCCCGTCATTCCCTGAATCATATTGTGACTTAAACGTTGTCATCCATGGGAACATGTTCCCAATTTCCTTGGTTAAGTTAGACGGAATTCCAATTTTCCTTTCTATAGCTTTCCATTATATCTTCCCTTACGACACATTCACCACCTAAACCATATAAAAGAAATAAGTCATTATGATCACATCATATGATGTAGCAATAGTTCATGAGCATATTTCAACAAAACAACTTTACCCTTTAAAGTAACTGAACAAATGAGATTTTAAAGGCCATAGTTTCTAGCATAAACAACAACTATGTCACGTAAGTGTATATATGGGTTTTGTATACCTCTGAATTTGGCGACTTTAATTAAAGTGACCGCAGAGATAAAGACCAGTGAAGGTACGTATATTACTGCATATGGTTTGCAATTTGTTCCCGCTTCATGGTTTTCTCGACCATAGCTTCCACTAAAAACATATAGAATAGCTTGGAGTAGAATAACGATCAACAATTACTCAATTTCACTAAGTCTGCACACTACGAAAATCACCCTTCAACCGTTATTCAAGCATCATCCGTCATGTTTAACCTACCTCTTTATGTTGTATACATAGTGCCGACCTTACACTACATCTTTCCTCATGTAATCTTCAACATAAACCAACTCTGTGTCGTAACTAAATGTCACCAATGCACAAGTAGAATGACAGAATCCAGCAAAGCTCAGCCATTACGTCCTGCGATCGAGTAATTATAGTGTATCTCGCGCGCGCGTCTCTTTTTGAAATAGCTTATCGTAATCTAGCTCAGTATTGTGGCCACCTAGTCTGTGGCAAGTGAAAGCCAATTGATCCCACACGCGCAGGCGCCATGTTATAGATGATAGCTACTTGAAAAAACAGAAATAATAAGCGATTTTAAATAAACTCCCCTAAGTGCAGATTAAACTCAAAAGTCAAAAAAGTGCAAGAATTATCAGGCCCAAAGTGTTTTTTCTGAATCTCTTCAAATCCATCCAATACCACTATCGCAACTTCTTATATTTATTGAATAATAGATATTACCAAAGCCACAAATCGACAACGCACCGTCAGGATCAAGAATTTGTTAAAAATCATACTCCGTACCGTAGTCAGTTTGGTGACGTGGAAGATACGTGTAAGCTTTCATTGACAATCGCAAAATATATTGATTGGGAAACAAATGCAATACCCTGAAGACATTTTTTGGTACAACAATCAAGTATGAAAACATTGACAAATGAGGAGGCTCAGGTTTAACGAATACCGAAGCAGTGCCAACCCAGCCATGGCTGCGACACTAACGTGGGCATTGGTAAACCACAGCACGTAAACAAACAATTTTATCATCATTTCTGCGAAAAGAGAAGGGTAAGTATCTTTTTACACAATATAACCCACCCCAAGTCACCTTAACAACTTTTAATGTCTGGGAAACACAGCAAGCACAAATACTCACCAAATAAGATTATAGCTTTTCTGTTTTAAGTTATCACCAGTCTGTAACGGTGCGAACACCCGCCATGGCTGCAATACCACAATGTGTTATGGTTCCCCGGCAAGATACGGAGACGGCAAAACTACGCTTACAGAAATATATAAAAAGACATCGTTTTCTGGACATGCACCAAACACCCAACCATGGATGCATCACAACTTCGGTGTGGCTGCCGTGCCAAGATACATGATTCGGCAAAAGTACGCTTACAAAAAATAACACAATCATCTAGAACTTCTCTTGCCGTATTGTACATTTACATAAATTGTTTAAAGCTAAATATGGAATAAAGTAACAGTAGTAACACACCTTAACCCATAAATGTTATAACGCAAGAGTGAGTTAATAAGGATTTTCAACCAATCCTTTCAGTAACAGCAATTGGGAACCAATACAACCCCCAAATTCTAACAAACCCTAACTTAAAATTTCAATTCTTTTAATTTTGGCTAAAGAGATTGATACCTTTGTTTATGTTTTTTGATGATTCCAGCTGAAAACACACACCGCTGATAACATCATCTTGTGTAACATAATCTTCAGCCAAAAAACCCCCAAAATCAAACCCTCGGTGTGTTCTGGAAGAGTCCGTGTGTGTGGGGGGGTGTGTTAGGGTATCATAAAAATGCCATTTAACATGCCAAAGCCCAGATCATAAGCCGTCCAAAAACATGAAATGTGCAGATTTAAAGCCACAGCTGATACCAACAAAAACGACACTCCGGTTGGTCGTTTTTGTAATGGTAAATGTATATTTTATAATAACTTAGTTAAAACCTAAAAAAATTATTGGTTAATTTTGATTCAAAACACAATTGTTTATTTGTCCATGTGTAATCTTGAATACACTTTGTTGTTTTTCTTTTAATCTTTCGCAGCTTACAGTAGTGGCCATTGGGCCCTTATATAATAGCCCGTTAATTTCTTGATAGAGAACAACTATCTAGGGGTGTTTTGATCGGTTCGGTTATCGGGTTTAATTCGTCGGGTGAGTCTTGAATTAAAAAAAATTTGGGTCAATCCGAAAACCGAACCAAACCGAACTGAGATTTCAGCTAACCGAATCCGAAAATCGAATTTGAATTCGGTTCGATTTTCGGGTTGACCCGAATTATTTATAAAAAAAGAAAAAATACATAAATATTTAGTAAAAAAAATATTTCAAGCATAAAAATGGTTTTTTTATACTATGATAAAGTTTTATTGATCTTTTTATATAAAAATATATGAAATATTTATATATAAATTCGGTTTTCTGTTCAGACTGCTAAACCCATATCCAACCCGAGAATCGAATTCGTAGTTCGGTTCGGTTCGGTTTGGCGAATTCGGTGTCGTTATTAGTTCGGATCGTTTTATTTTTGATTCGTTCGGTTTCAGTTTTGGTTTTTTTTCGGTTATTTTGTTTTTTTTCTCACCCCTACACTATCTTCCTAAATAGCCACAATATTATTGCTGTGTTATAGTATTTTATAAATATAACTCCGTTACAAAGGGCAAAAGGAGGGGTGTTCACAAGTGGGGTAATATCACCAAAACTGAAACAAAAACCGAATCGAATATGTTAAAACTGAATCATAGCAAATTAAATATTTCATTTTCGGTTTGGATCTGATTTCGATAAAATGTAAACCGTATCAAACCGTGTTAGGAATACGAAAGTATCGGTCACTTCCATAAATATCGTAAGATAGGCTCGTAGTATAGTTTTTGGAACCTTTGTAAGGTAGAAAGGCCAAGGCCCATGAAGAGCCCAAGCTCAAGCCCATGGCCGGCTAAACATGTAGTATTTTATATACCCCTCTTCACATCTTAGAGAGGGGTTGATTGTTCACTTAATTCATTTTCTTAATCTAAACATTGGCTCTTTTTTTAATTTTCTCTCTCTATAAGTGGTTCAATCATCTTACTTTCTCTCTTTAGATTTCTTGTAATTATTGTTGAAGATAAGATACATCATATATTCTTTACAATTGACATACAGAGACCATGGGGTGATTAAGCTTGGTTTTGTAAATGCATTTCTGCCATCTTCTCATACTTATTTAATCCGTCGTCATTTGGTTCGACACCCTACAAAAGATTTCATCTTTTGTGTGTTCTAATACCATAAAGATTAGTACTTTCTTGTTTTTCTATCTTAGTATAGTGTAGTTGTACAAGAAAAAAAACTTAGCGAGACAAACTTCAAAAAATCTTCATCTTTTTGTTGTTTCTTTGTTCGAAAAAGGTTTTGGGTACAAAGAATCTTGATTTCAATTTTTGTGATGTTAAAATCCATCAAAGTTTGGTGTTTTCTTAAGTTCTCTCGAGTCTTAGAATAGCAATAAGTAACAAGTGAATTCAATAAAACGTCAAAATTGTTATTTAAAGTGATTTGAAGTGTTCGAAGACGGCTTTTTATACACACATGTTATGAAATTCGGACGATATAACGTAAGTGAAATCGGACGAATTTATACGTAGAGTGAATTCTCAGCGATTTATACGTTGTTTTATTCGCGATTTAATACGGTTTGGATCCCGGTCGATTTATACGTGCTATAATCCGGCGATTTATACGTGAGGAAATCCAAGCCGATTTATACTTCTTTTAAAAATCCACGATATAAGCGTCTTAGAAATCCAGCGATTTATACGTCTTTGAAATCCAACGATTTATACTATTTGAAATCCAATGATTTATACCATTTGAAATCCAGCGATTTATACCTTATTGAAATCCAGCGATTTTTTAACTCTTTAAATGATGATTTATACACAAGTTTTCTAATGATTTATATGTGTTACACTAGAAGGGATCTATAACACTTACCTTTGAGACTTAACCATATTGCCTTAGAGATCTCTATACGCGTTTTTTCTTGATTTGTAAAATCCCGTGAAGATGTTCAATTATTTTCTCGTATTTAAATCAAGAATTGTAAAAGCTTGTGTAATCATAAGACAAAGTCACGTAAAACAAACAACAATCAACACAACAACCAAATCACGAATGGTGAATCAAAAATTATCTCTTCCTCATTAAACATCATTAATTCAATAATGACAATGCTAGCATAAAAAAAAAGAATTTATGATCATTGCTGGTGCGGATCACTGTCCTCCCATGTTGGAGAAGTTTTTGTATGACTCTTGGAAAAGTCGTATGGAACATTACATGGAGAATAGGGAGAATGGGAGAATGATACTTAACTCAATTCAGAATGGTCCACTTATATAGCCAACTATTACTGAAGCGGATGGTACCACTAAAACAAAGAAGTATGAAGAACTTTCTGCTACTGAAAAGATTCAAGCTGATTGCGATTGCAAAGCTACCAATATCGTTCTTCAAGGTCTTCCAGTGGATGTCTATGCTATTGTCAATCATCATAAAGTTGCAAAAGAGATTTGGGACAGAGTTAAGCTTCTTATGCTATGAACGAAATTGTCATTACAAGAAAAGGAATGTAAATTATATGACGAGTTTGATAAGTTTACTTTTATAAAGGGTGAAACACTGTATCAGTACTACTAGAGATTTGCTCAACTCATCAACAACATGAATGTTATCAATATGTCAATGAGAGCAGTTCAAGTGAATACAAAGTTTCTGAACAGTCTTCTACCAGAATGGAGTAAGTTTGTGACAGATGTGAAAGTTTGGCAAGAGATTTGCATACAACAAACATGATCAATTGTTATTCATACCTTGAACCACATGAGGTACAGCAATGAACCCGCTTGATGCGTGAACGTTACCAAATCCGCTTGCATTTGTTGCTAACTACAATAAACCACTACCCGTCAAATCTTCACCAACACTATCACTCTCTACAACCCAACACTCCTATCTAAACACACATTCCTCAAATAAACAACCACCAATGTTCCAACATTTCACATCCCTCAATCATTACTCACCAACTGTAACTCCACCTACTTATCCATCTCAACCACAAATCAGTCATTCTTCCCTGTTCCTCCGCCAATCACATCCACTATCAAGTCTCATCAAACCTATAATGCCTTCCCAAATTGCTTACACACTCACACTCACATTCAACACAACACCCATTAACTGGTTCCTTAACTGGACGCAAGTCGTGATCTCGTTACTTGTGTTTTACACATCACAGATAGGAGATGATCCAAACTCAGCAAATGTCATCTCAATCACAGCGCAAATTACTTCTCTCGACCGCTGCGTAGCTTCTTCAAGATTCCCTTCAAGCCAACAATCATACTTATCCCCATCTTCCTATACAAAACCAGAAACTAAGCCACAAATTCAAGAACGGTAGATACTGTGCAAATAAGTTCAAGGGAGACAAGGACAAAAGTTAGCGGTAATAGTTTTATAAGGCGGTAATGCAGAAGGGAATGTACATATAAATAATATTGTCCAGTCCGTTTGAGGCCTATGGATATTCCACATAGACGTAATTTGTTGGTAAAGTTAATTTAAATATAGTGAGGATATAAGAATAATTAAATGTTAAACAATAAGGACTATTAAAGGAAAATCAGGAAAAAGGCAAAATGGGCGTTATGCCCCTCTCCTTTGCTCTATCTGCTGACATAACCCAACCCAAAAGAGTGGGTTTTTGCTTGTTTAACTAAGATATGGAAAGCTATAAATCAAGACTTCTGAGTATTCATTAGTTACTAACCCCTAAATCTCTTCATACTCTTCTCTTCTTTGCTCGATTCTGACCGAAATCCCAAATATTAGGGCTGTTTGTTATTCTTGCTTTGTTCGATGACGGCAGGAAACAATAACATAGTTCTTATGTTGTTTTTGATTCAAGTTTTCCAAAGCCGCGATTTAGTTTAATACTATTATACTACAAAGCATACTCTATTGCTAAGACGTATTGATGTACAAATCGTAGAGAGATCATACATTGATCTTTTATAGTTTCTTGATTGATGAATTCTAAAAGGTAAACTTTTCTTTACTTTTCTTGTTTATGTTAATTTATATGACAATATAAGATGCAAACGTGTTATATCCGCCGCGTCTACCTTAACGTATTTATAAATAGTAAATATGACCTTATATGTCTACTAATTCAACAGTGGCTCAAAGTGCCGTCATATAGATCTATACCAATTACATAATTGCTCCTTATTCACAGCTCAACGTTAAAATAAAATAAAAAATTGCGCTCTCTAGTTTATGCGAATGTTGTCCTTAATTTTTCTCTTGCTATCTGTGTTCATACTCAGACCCTAATTATGGTTAAATAACCTTGAATTGCCCAAAACTGTGCGCGGGAGGGGTGGGGGGGGGGGGGGGGGGGGGGGGGGGGTGGGGGGGGGGGGGGGGGGGGTGGGGGAGGGGGGGGGGGTGGGGGGTTGATGGCGTGGGGGTGGGGTGGTGGGTTGTTTTTTGTTTTGTGGGGGTGTTGGGGGAGGTGGTGTGGTTTGGGATGTTTTGAAAGTTTGATTATGAACTATTAATGCATACAGTTTATAAACAATTAAACCTATACGATCACCCTCAAGAAAAAAATTGGGCATACATCTGTCGGGGAGTATTGGGTGATGTTTAAATTTTAAATTAACAAAACCCCTAAGATGTATGCAATTTTATTGATGCTATCGTAGTTTTTAATTGATAATAATCGGTATTGCATAAATTGCGTTAATAATGAATCTTCTCGCTTTATTTAAACGTTAATTGAATAAGCTCCATGGTAATCTGCAAGTTTACCATGATATGACATATATATGACATATGAATGTATAAAATTGTTAAGTTTTAAAACATTCATAATTGATGATAAAAATCGGATCTGATGTTATTAATTGAATTTTACTTTTCGTAGCACGTTATGACACATGTTAGTAAAAAATTCCATAAGAACTTCATCCGCATATCAAAAAATATGAATTTTTCGTGAGGGTGGTCCATGACTCGTATATCTACAACTTTGTAGTTTTGACTAAGCTCGAGTAGATCTACTACACTCTGACGTATCTCTGAAGTGAAATTTATATTGTTTTGGCAGTTTTATGCTATGTGTCCTTAAATTTAAATCACAAATAATTTAGGTTATCAACAATTGGTTAGCATGTGCGAGGCTATGTGATTAATGGTTTAATCGGATATATGTACTTAAGTATTTTAATTTATTTTTCTGCCTTTTGATAATTGTCTATGTATTCTGTACATCAAAGCAAAGGGTTTTTTCCGAGAGAAACAAAAATAACCGACTAAAACTATATGAATTGATTTATTATAAACTAGCTCATGACAACGGTCTTATGTGCACTTTAAATGATTCGCCCTTACTGGTTTTAACATACTCACCCGAGACCAGCAATAATCAAGTTTATAATGTTTTTGCTATCTTTAAGGTTTAGACTTTTATTAATGACGTAGATTTGCAAAAGTACTAAATAAGTTGCAAGGATAGCGTTCGGGGAGACTTATCAAGACTTCGGTTCTTGTGAATAGCATTACCCTATAATTACCAGTCAACGTTGTATTATCCCTACCTTGATATAATTATTATCGGAAGTCACGATGGAAATGATTTTGTATGATTTTTAATCATTCTATAATCTATCCCGTGAATAAATTATATCCTTAAGATTAGTAAACATGTTGAATCGTCAATTTAATTAATAAAACTTAAGCGAGTAAAGTTTTTATAAAATTCATGATACAAAGATGTTGCATGCTCTTTATACATGGTTTTGAGCACAATAGAGTCAAATTTATATCCTTATTAAAAATCTAAGTCTTTTTTGCCATCCAACTAGAAAAAACACTTACACTTACTCTTCTCAATGATTAGTGAACTTATTTATGTTTGTAACCAAGTGATATAATACCTTATTGTGAAGACGTTTAAGTGCTAACAATCACAGTTTTGTTAAGACCACTTAACCAAGTTAAGATAGGTATACCTTAACTCGTAGCATATGATGGGATATAACATGCTCACTTTTTCACGTTTGAATGTTCACAAGTGATGTACATAAAGAATAGCCATAATGTATGAGTACTATGGAATTAGTATGCAATTAATTAAACGTTAATTCCCCCTTGAATTACATATCACTAGCAGATCACATTGATGCGGTGGTGGTATGTCAAGGTGGATCCTAGCTTTTTATCAAAAATAAATGTTTTATTTTCATAAGCTGTGTATTTTAAATTTCTTAAAGAAAGTATATCGAAAATACAATGTGAACTTTGTTTATTGAAGAAGGGCACCTCAACAATGCCCAAACCAAAACAAACAGTTTCGGCTTTCAAGTCAATGCTTGAGAAGCACACTACTGGAGACAAATTAAATGACAGTGGTTATCGTGAGCTTAAACTAGTTGTGCGTACCGAGTGAAATTACAGGATTTTTTGAAACAGCCTTGCCACCCTGCACCTGTCGCAGGAGCTGATGCACAAGCTCTTGCATATTGGGTTGTTCTTTTTTATCATCACAATGAAGTTGCTTGTTTGATGCTTAGAACTATGTCTCCAAAACTCTATCAGCAATTTAAACATAACTCTCCTCTAGAGATGGTTACTGAGCTCCAAACGATGTATGGAAAACCTCCGGGTGTTGAACTCTAAGAGTTGGTGAATATGTTCCATTCATGTAAGCAGGCAGAGGGACAATCCATTAGCGATCATGGTATATTGATGAAAAGCTATCTGGATCAATTGGGCCCACCAACTATGCTTTCCTGTATAAAAGTTTTCTATCAGTTTTTAATCTTGAATTCACTTTTCTAGTGAATTTCAAGCCTTTGTGCAAATTACCAATATGCAATCAATGGAGAAGGCAATAAGTGAAGTGCATTAATTGCTTATTGAATTTGAGAAAAGCATTAAAAGGAACAAACAGCCAATTGTTGGTGCTTCCTCTATACCATAAGTGATGGCAATTCAAGGTGGTAGAGTCGAGAAGTATCGGTATGTGTTTAATTACACATACCTTTTACCATAAAACGACTTAAATGACTACAAACGTACCAAAAATACATTGTATTTGTATGTTTTGCATTTGTATTGTGCAGGTAATGAATATCCAAGAAAAGGACAAAAATAGAAGCCAAATCGACAAAACCGAGCACGAGAACGGAAAGAGCGTGAAAGAGAAGTCAAAATCAAGGCCAAGTCAAAAAGTCAAAGTCAACCCCGGGAAGTGAAATTGGAAAGAGCATAAAAAACCAAACTCAAAAACCTAAATTACCAAAAGTGGGCCCACCCATACCCACCTAGTAGGCTCGGGACATCCCACTTATATCTTATAACCCTTAAACATAATTAAAAGCCCAAGTCCCTTATTTCCTTACCCGGCCCAACAACCAAGCCCAACACCATACCCATTACCCTTTATTACACAAGGACTAACGGTGCAACAATTATAAAACTTCAGGGACCAAAGTTGTACCTCTAAGGGTCTTGAAGCAATATACTTATATAAAATGGAGGGACCATGCTTGCAATCACCATACTGTTAATGCCCTGTACCAAATAAAACGGATAAACCTTTTCTCCCTCTAAACTTCCATGTTACTATTTACCTCCATCTCCAATTTACTCTTACGCCCCTGAGGTTAAACCCACTTAAACCCTCTTCTAGAAGCTAAAATGATGCAATGGATGATGTTTTTGGCACCTGACACGTTGGCAATCATTGGGGAATGATTGCGTGGCATAATTCATAGGAGCTATATGTATTTAAAGAAGCACAAGATGATTTAAAGGGCCAAGATTGAAGCTTTTTGTTTCCTCTCTCACAAGAAAACTAAGCTAAGGATCTAGGTCCTTCTATTCGGCTTATAAATAGAGGGCTTAACCCTTGTGGTTAAGGGAGAGTTTTTTTTTAGTATTTGTCCTAAGTTTTTAGTCTCTTTTTTATATATTTTCATTTAAGTTTTTAGTTATCATGAATTTCAATATTTCCTTGTAAAAGTTTAAGTTTTTATTGAAAATTTTGAGAGGTTTTGTGTTTTAAGTTTCTGTGTTTGATAATTTATTCAACCTGTTTAAGTCTTTGAAAAGCTATAAACAGCTCTACTAGATCTTACCTAAAAGCTTCACTAAGCTTATTTGTCATCTTGAATAAACCTTATTGTTCTACAATTTAATCTCTTATTCTAGTATTAATCATAAAAATCTAAAAAAGTACTAAAAAGATCCACCCCTCTAAACACCTCAGCTTCTTTGGATGATAAGCTAGCTTGGGAAGAGCTTATAGACCTCACTAGTTTGTCTTTTGACAAGCTAGAGCTTGTAGATTTAATTATTTACCCTGTTTTGAGCAAGGGTGTTTGTAAGTTTTCATTTTCACTTTTTAAGCTTATTTACTGTTTTACTGCTTATTATTGCTTATTGTCTGTTCTTATTTGCTTATTTGTGCTTTGTTATGATGTCTAAATGGCTTCAAATGCTTGGGTTTTAGTTTAAAAATTCATGTGTGCAAGTTTTCTTTAAAATCTTGTCTTAAATAGCTTATCCACTTGCATAATCTGTTAGCTTATTTAAGTGCTTATTTGTATAGAATAGATTAATATTGATTATTAATGTTGTTAGATTCTGGTCTTAAGCGGGGTGTTGTTCATAAAAATTTTAAGTTTGCAAGTAAAAAAGGCATTTTAAGTTTTAAAGGGGTGTTTGGTTTAACATTTTGAAATGTTTTTTATTTTTTATTGTTTTGAAAAAAAAGGTCAAAACTTGTCCGAAAATGAGTTTAAGTTCTTTAGGTCACCTTAGTTTAACTTAAAATCATTATAAAGTTTAGTTGTTAAAAGTTTTTAGGTATTAAAACTCAAAATTAAGGTTTTAAGAGTTCATTGGTTGAAACTCTTAAGTTTAAGCTTTTTCTAGTTACTTATTTTGATTGTCCTTTGCTTATTGTATTTTGCTTATTGTGTTTTTTCTTGTGTTTTAACACGAGATTAAAGAAGTCAAAAACAAAGCTTTAAATCCTGCATTGTTTGGTTTGTGTTTTACCAAAACTGCCAAAAAAGTGCTAAGTGTTGAAAAGTTTAAGAAATTGCTTTTTCATTTGCTTATTGTTGCTTATCCTGAATTTCAAAATGCTTTTTGAGTGTTGATTATTGTTCTTTGAAGTCTAAATCCAATCTGTTTGTAGGTTAAAAGTTCATAAGGATCTGTTTATGTGCTTATTTTTAAGCTCAAAAGTTGTAGTTTGTAAAGATTGAAAAATTTGCCAAGTGTTGAAATCTTGAGAAATTAGCCTTTTTCATGAAGCATTAAGATGCTTATTTGATATTCAAAATGCTTTTTCTTTGTTTCTTATTGTAGCTTTTTTGCCATTCTATTAGTATATAAGCCACTAAGTCATAAGGCTCCTTTTGCTAGCTTATTTTTAGCTAGAAAAGTCCTATTGGCTTTTTTGCTTATCATTTTTGGTCAAAAGGCTCTTTTGTTTTATTTAACTTAGCTGCTAATTGTATTTGCTTATTCTAGGATAGAATATCTTATAGGTTAGCATAGTCCCTTTAGCTTATTTTCCTATTTAGAGCTTATTCAAGCTTATTTGCATTTTAGCTTAAAATTTCTAAGTTTTATAGCTTTTTAAGTAAACTGCCATTCTAGCTTATTATAGTAGCTTATTGTTATCCCTAAGTGCTTTTTAGATATGTCCTTTTATCTGTCTTAGCTTATTGTAAGTTTTCATTTGCTTATTAGTGCTTAAAAGCCAATTAGTCTTAGCATTTTAGTCTTGAATATATACTTAGACTCTTATTCTGTCTTTCTTAGCTTATTCTAGTGCTTATTTGTGTTTTATAAAAAATGATGGGTTGTGGGGGTCTTTGTAAAATTGCTTATTTAGTGCATTTCTAAAAATTTATATAAAAAAAATAGAATTTGCGCAAAAACATGTTATGATAGGGAAGCCCCGGGATGAGCAAGGCATGAACCCGGGACCCCAAACCCCACACCCAAACATTTACACAACACACAACCCTTCCCCCCCCCCCCCCCTTTACAAAACTGCCCTAGGGTCTTTTTCGATATTGATTGCAAAATCTAATCTTTATAGTCATTTTTAGCCATTTGGCTATAAGCCATTTTTTAGCGTATTTCTCTGCTTTTTGATAAGACTTTTTTTCACAAGCTTATTTCTAGATTCTACATTGTTCAATCTACTTTTGCCAATTTTTTCCAGTTTTTTATAAATAGTTTAGTATTTTTAAACATTTAATTTTATTAAAATCGTTTTTAATTCATAAAAAATTATAAAAATATCAAAAAAATATAATTCTTTTTTTAGAAAATTTTCTTTTAACATTTAGAACTTAGGAAAATTAGAATTGCTATCGTAGGGTTAAAATTGCAAAATTTTGTTTTTTAAAGAACGGGATTGAATCCCGTTCATGTTTTTAGTGATTTTAAGCTTAAATCTTTTCCGTTTTTGGTCTAGTTTTCTTTGTTCTAGCTTTTTAGTCAATTAATACTTATAAAAACCAAAAAGATCATTTTAGGTCTTAATTTTGATAATTTAGGATTTTTATGTCCCGTTTAGGATTCCCGTTTTGCATTTTTAGTTAAAATTTGTCTTACCTTAAGTGTTTTTAAGTTTTTGCCTTAATTTTCTTGTAGTTTTAGATAACCAAACATAATCTTGTCCCATTCAAGCATCGATTCTCAAAACGACTCTTGACTTTCAATTGCATTCCTCGTTGGGGATAACGACCCGGGAATCATACTCCCGGATTACTATAATTGTGATTTTTTTGATTCTTAGCCTCTTACTTATATATTTATATTTATATTTATAAGTATATTATATATATATATTTTACAAAGGGTTGAATCAATCTTGATCAATTAGACAAATTATTTTTGAATTATAAAGAAATGTTTTATGTGGTAATTATTTCAAAATTCAAAATCTAGTTCTTTTCCCCCCAAAACATGTTAAACTTTTACCAGACAAGTTTGTCACCACAAAAAGACAAAAACAAGAGCGTCTGTCGGGGCGGTCCCTTAAATAGGCCGGCTGCCCCTTTAAATATCGGTGACCCCCTAATATATCTGGGACCGCTGTTTCCTGACAGACAGTTTTTCAGCTCCTATAAATAGTGGGTCACCTCCAACTATTTTTACAACTCTTTTGCACGATTTTCTTTTAGTTCTTTCTCACTTTAGATCTCACTAAATCTTTCTAAATCTTTGATCATTCAACTTGGTTAATCTTGTTTAAATATGATCAAATCTTATATCCGTTCCTCCTTTCCTCAAGTGCAAGAGAATAACTTTCGTGATTGCCAAGATATGAAGTTATGTAGTCTAGTTAGTTCATTTGTAACATTTGTTACATATAGATCGAGTCCATGTCTTCTAATCTTTAGTAGTGTGTAGATCCAAATGATGTATATATTTGGATGGGTTGATTGTGGGTTGGTTAGTATTTTAGGCCTTAAAATACATTGGTGAAGTGGTAGATTGGTTCTAGCTAAGATTAGGACTCGACATCTAGCTTAGTGTTGGAAAATAATGTAAGCATTGGTATAAGGTTTTCTCCGCCGAAAAGGAGCTTGTTGATTAGTGAAGTAACTCTCGAGTTGGATACTCGGGGAGTGGAGTAGGGCGAAGAGGAGCTTCGTGACCGAACCACTATAAATCACCGTGTCGGTTTGCATTTTCTTTTACCTTTCGCTTTACTTATTTCTTTATATTTACCGCTTTACTTTTATACTTGCATTGTGCTTATGATTGTGTGAATGGTTGTGTATATATTGTTAGTTAAGGTTGTGTAGTTCTTTGTACTAAATTGTATGTGTGGTTATATTGTTAGAATATGTGTTAGCTATTGTTAACCTATTATCGACACTGCTCATATTGCGTCAAACTTGATCGTGTTATTAAATATACTTCGTATACTAGCTTAAAAGAATTTTTTCTCAAAAGTACTTGGAAGTGTCTACTTATGTTTGTCTAAGTCGTAAGAGTAAAAATAATGTCTAAAACATGAAATTTATGTGCTGGATCAACTTTTTACAGTCCTATGCTCTACAGTTTAGTCACCAAATGATTTTAAACGAAAAACGTATTTTGGAGTCACTGGTGGCGGTCCCATAAATGTTAGGGCGCCCTCCAAATATATATGGGGGCTGTCACCTTTATGGGGGTCATTTGTCTGTTTCAGCATAATTTGGCAAACTTTAAAAAATCATATAAAATCAACCGTAAGTCCGTAGAAGTAGTGCCACCTGCTATTTCGAAGATAATTGAGTAAAATAGAGTACGATCCATGTATCAAATTAGCCAGATTGGGGAGAAATATGGAAAGTGTTTTGGTTGTTTGATTTCGTACTAGTTTTGTATTAAATAGTACTTCGTATATTAGGCTTGAAGGAAAATTTTCTCAAAAGAACTTGGAAGTGTCAACTTATGTTTATCTAAGTTACTAAGAGTAGAAATGATGTCTAAAAAACGAATTTATGTGGTGGAACATGTTTTTAAAGTCGTTATGTACTACAGTTTAAAGTTACAAAATAATTTTGAACAAAAAACGTGTTTTGGGGTCACTGGTGGCGGTCCCATAAATGTTCGGGCGGCCCCCAAATATATCTGGGGGCCGTCACCTTTATGGGGGCCGCCTGTCTGTTTCGTCAGTTTTTGGCAAACTTCGAAAAATCATATAAAATCAACCGTAAGTTCGTAGAAGTCGTGCCACCCGCCATTTCGAAGATAATTGAGTCTACTTTCTTTTAAAGGAACTTCCAAGATTTCATTCTTAAATTAAATAAGTCAGAAATGCAAAATACTACATTGTAGTTCAAAACTTTATGTTCGTTTTGACGTAAAACTTATAGTTATTTTATCCTTTCAAGCCAAGCATTTCTAGTCAATGTATCTTTGAAAAATGGTACATTTATACTTTCAAGACATTGATCTTGATTAATTTTTAAAATAGGGAGGAAATTATTTTATTTACGAATAAAATCAAGCTAAGTATACATCGTTGTATTTAATACACAAAACGACGACGAATATCTTTATGTGCATGCTAAATGATATGTGTATATAACTTAATCGTATTTTTAATAGATATTATTAAATGAGCATTGCTACTTGTAATTGAGCTACTTATATATCTAAACACATATGCCATGCACACTATTTATTTGTTAATAGTTTTTTGGATTATGCCTAATAGGAATTACGTAGATCTTTTAGCGTTATGCAAAATTGTTTGGCACCACGCATATAGGCATAGATTACTATATTTACAAGTGTTACATAAACATCTTGTAGATCATTTTGAGTGTAGTAACCCATTTAGAAATGAGAGTTAAATAGTTTGTCAAGTGTGTGAAAAAATAATGTCCTAAGATCATATTTTAAAACCCATCATTAAAATATTTCCAACACATTATCTCTCTTCCAACAAAATGTCTAAATATTTTCATCATCTTGCGTTGTTTGACCTCGGGTTGGTTAAACAAAATAAAAGATTGTATTAATACATTGGTAATTAAGTAAATGAAAATATTTTTTTTAACTTTGCTTGTGCTTGCATTTGTTCTAACATACACACATAATTATATTCTTTTTATAAACGTATAGTATTTTACAAAAGATGTGTGTTGTATAAAAATGGTTAAGAAAAACATTAATATACTCATGAAAATGTCAATCACTATGCAAAATAATACATATCAACAAATAGTTATTCGAGCACAAGGCAAATATATGACAATCTTGAATAAGAAATTACCTTCTCAATATTCCATAACCTCACCTCATAATCAGTCATAGAAATAATGGAACACACTATGAAAAGTCATTATTTGTTATTCTTTTAAAAAGATTTCGTAGGGTCAAGAAAATTACGAATATAGAACGATTCATTATCAAATTATTTGATTGATAATTATTGACGAATCTAATTGACAATTTCGAGTATGGACAAGAAATCTATTCTTATTTGTCTAAGCTTTAAGATTATAACAAAAAATAAACAAGAGATATTATCTTAAACTCTACATACTGTATCACACATCGATGATATGAAAAATAACGCCATCCTTTCCAAGATGATAAAGAATATGCAATCAGATCATAACTCACACTTGTGTAAGATTATGTCATAATTGAGTCTACTTCTGTCCATAGTTGTGTTTCTAATAATTGGCAAATAGATGCATAAAAACACACAATGAAGTAGATTGACATACATGAATATTTCATACAAAATACTTAAGTAATTTACCTTGCAATGCTTAAAAACACCCAAAATTTGAATTTCATTTTATATTAGTAATTTTGAATATAACCTAAAGTTTATTAATAAGTATTTGAAAATAAAACCTTTAGTCATAATTTTTGGAATTAATATAAAGAGTATACCCATAAGGTATTTGTTTAAAAAATATAAAATCCTAATTTAATCTCTGTATAAATCCGCCCCCCCTAAATAATAATAAGATATTTGATTTTTTGGTTATTTAGGTTTTTATTTACTTTTCTTTTAGATGTTATAAAACCTATTTTAGTATTACGAGTAAAATGTTTTTGTAATATATTTGTGTAAACTTCAAAATGGAAAAAATATATTTGTTCCCCTCCTCTTTGAGTTATAACCGGCCTATATGGTGTATTAACACACCATATCTTTTATTTTGTTAAGCAAAACATATTTTTAGAATGAAGTGTGAATAATGTGTAATCTTTTTAAAGTTATAAAAGATTTTATCCGCCCTCCCTCTAGCCCTTATAAAATCCGCCTATCCCCAGTCCATTCTCCATGTTCTCATCAAAAATTTCACATTCCAAAAATCTGTGTAATCATCCTCTAGAATTTGCAAGAAGATTAGTTGGTGATTCGGGTAGAGTTTTCAAGCCTTGGTGTTTTTAGTGTGATCCTTGATTCTTGGTGTGTGTTCTTGTTCTGTCCTTCACATGGTCCCATAGGTACTAATTTTTGAAATTGTTCATTCATGTTGTTCACCATGATTACATATGCAAAAGTTTTTTCATAAAAACCTAAAGATTTAAGAAATAATGTGTTTATGTTCTTGTCAATTTCTCTAGGGTTTAATCTAATTAAAATGGTTAAATTACATGTTATGAAACCCTAAGATGATCATTAAATGTGTTATTAATAAAAACTACAAGATTTGAAACCCTATGGGTTAGTTGTTTGAATAGTGTTAATTAGGTTTTCATGGTTAATAATCAAGGCAAGAATTTTAGGTCATGTTCAACGGGGTATATCTTAATGATAAAAATTAGTTTTAACATGATTCTTGAGCCTAAAGTTAAATTCAATGAGTCTAGTTTCTGGAAAATCCGGCTCATGTCAATTGGAGGTCGGGAAGGTCGATTTTTAGATTTTATAAGATTAAGTGTCAAAACTGCAGATTCTGGCCGAAAATTTCAGTTGTAGTGTTTGATTTTTAATTCTCAAACCGTAAGGAGTTAGACTTTAAAATTTGATTTGGTAAATCTTCATGATATGTGCTACATCCATGATTTTTTTCAGAATTTTCTGAATTGTTTAAGTTGGGTTTTTACGCGTGAACTTTTCGAAGGTTCCGTCAGATCTAATTCGGGTCAGTTTTGGGTAACAATGGTCAAAGGGATACTTAAACATGGAAATAAAAATAAACCATGACCCATGGGTGTATTCGACAATATGTAAGGACCATGTAATTATATAGGGTAATTTTAGAAGATATTTTTATGGGTCATTTATGTATGGAAACTTACTGAATAAGTAGTCAAAATCTGAAATTTTTTGGAATCATTAATTTGGTCAAGTAAACTTTTATTATGGTAATAATCAAGTGATTAAACTTATAAAATAAGATAGATAATGACATGTAATCATGGGTTCTTTTAGATTCAGTGAAGAGGTTGTGATCTATTGTCTTCGTGTCCGTTTCTCCTTTGCTTATTCGTTAAGGTACAGATACTCCGTCCTTTTAGTAAGGACATCTCATGACTTGATTCTCATTTGTTTTAGCTACTTTGATTCGTTTGATATTCCGTTTGATTTTGTTAGCCTCAAATATTTGAGTCGAATATGAAGCTCGTTCCATTATGTATTTAAGTCTCGGTCAATCAATTAGTTAACGTTGTAATAGAAAGTATCGGGAATGCGGCTAGATCGTTAATCTAATATTGTAATATGTTTCTGGTTTAATCCCAAGCAAAACCGAGCCCGGTCCTAGGTAATATCCCAACGTCACATAATGTGTCTGGTATATATCCAGCACGACACCCTTTTTAAGCGACACTTTTTTACGGAAAAAGTTGAGTAATATGTAATTTTTTTATATAGCCTTTCTAACTTATTTTTACATCAAATTCAAATTTTGGTAATAGGGTAAAAAAAAAATTCGTCGATCCACCTTTTTAACGGGAAAAATTAAGTAAAATATAATTTTTTCCTATAGCCTTTCTAGCTTATTTTTACACCAAAATTAGATTTTGGTAATCAAGGTCAAAAAATTACATAATCCAAATGCGCCGAATTCAAACAAAATCATCAGAACCATAAGCCAAAACCAAAACGCATCAACAGGGACATAAACTACAATTAATCATACAACAAACAAACTAAACCAACAAAACATCATTCTTCACGGTTTTCTATAATTTGGTAAAATCCCGTTGAAAAATCATTTAACTGGTTTAATCATAGACGTGTAAAATCCCGTGAGAACGAGGAAATAGCATACATAACCCACAACAACACAATCACATCATAATCCACTTAATGATCCAACAACTTTCACAACTTCATAGTTAATACCATTCATTAATCAATTTTACTCAATAATACATCCTCAACAGATAGTCAAATGCATAATAATATCATGGCAGCTGGTTCAAAAGATCGTCCACCAATGCTTGGACCAGGAAGATATTCACAGTGGAGATCACGTTTTCTACGGTACATTGACACGAAACCAAATGGTGAGGGACTTAGGAAAAGCATACTATCTGGTCCCTACGTGCCATCTACTGTACTAGTTCAAGCTGTTGCTGCAACGGAAGGTAATCTTGCATATAAAAACATACAACAAGTTGACACAATATTGAACATAAACTCTGAGAGAACAAAAGAACACTTAAAACTTTTCTGTCTGAAAAGAATCAATTTTCTTGCTTGTTATAACTGTATTGGAGATTGAAAATCTATCCAAACTGATGATGCTTGCAATACGGCAATGAAGACATGATAGCCTTGAAAAGGCTCACAAACATGTGAATCATTGAACTTACAAGATGTAAAGACCAATCTGTTCTGGAATTTGGGGAAGTTTTTACCTTCACGAAAGGAGAAATCAATGGAGTCGTATTACTCACGGTTTTATAAACTGATGAATGAGTTGACAAGAACAACTTGCAATTACACAATGCAAGTGAATGTTCAATTTCTTCAACAACTTCAACCAGAATGGTCAAGATTTGTGACGGTTGTCAAGCAATCAAAAGAAATAGACACCAATCTCAAACACACACTCTTTGACAATCTGAAGCAGTATCAAAATTGAATTAATGAATATCCGTGCTGAGAGAATAGCCAAAAGTGGCAAATCCCATAGTGCAATTCTTTACGGCGCTCCAACCATATTCAATAATTATATCAAGCACCAAAACCTCAAATATCGAATTGCAACAATCAATCTTCTACAAGACCTAGTGCATCTACTAGACATTAAGCAAAGAGATAGCCAAACCAGTTACACCTCAATCTGATTCAGTATCAGAAGTAAACATGATCCTGAACAAGCTCAGAGGGAAGAAGGATATGCAAAAGTAATTTGCACATAAATATAAATCCTTGCGAAAGTATTTCAAGAAGCTCTAACAAACCTACCAACAACAACCTCGAAACTCTTCAAACTCCAGGACACAAGACTGAAGATACCACAGTCCAAGTTATAACAACGATAATAATCAGTCAGGGAAAATGGAATCAAAGGACAATGACAGTTGTTGAGGCTAGGGGAAAACATAGCATTCACGTGTAGTGCAAAACAGAATGTGGATACAGTGCTTTAACTGCAAGGATTTGCCTAATATCAAATGAATGGCAGGAAGCCAAAGCGGGTTAAAGACTACACGTATCACAAGGAAAAGATGATGATGTGCAAACAAGCTGAACACGAGGTTGTTCCAACAGCAAGCTGACAACGCTGATGGCTAGCGGACACGGATGGAAAGATTGATGAACAAGGAATTGGAACACATAACAGTTTTCACGGCAAAGAATTCAGAGGTATTAACCTGAGAATCTATTCTACTGATCATCCATTGAACAGGAACAGAAACCATGATGAAAATAATGTGTTTGCAAAAATGAAGACGACATTTTGAGCAACCTGAATCCATTAATGACACATTATGTTTTGGAGAAGGATGATACAATGTCACCCTGATTCATCAAAGTAATATGTAATAATGAAAATCAGTTGATCCAAAAATGCTGCAGAAAGTGTTAGTGGAGTCGTGTCTTCGCTTGCTAAAATTAATTGCAAATTATTTAACTCTTGATCCTGAGGAAAACAAACTATTTAAAGCAATTAAAAGAAGCAAACGCATCATTGACTCAAGAACTAAAGGAGTGCATAACTAACCATTGAATGAACTCGGTAGGGTGCCGCTAGGGTAGGCTACTAGTTGTCGGGATAGTTGTCTGATTGCACTTCAAAACAAACAGAACGAGTTTGAGAATACAAAGCTTTAATCGACCCCGGCGTAAAACTATTGAAATGACATTCTCAAACAAAGTTAAAATGAAACTCATAGACTATTACACGGTAAAACTTTGACATAAAAGAAGGTTTTAAAAACTAAAGCTATTGAAATTTCATTTGTTAATCAGAACACTATGAGTTAGTCAAAAGTGTCCTTTTTAACTAATCACAATTTGAAGGTCAAGCACAAAGAGAAAAGTAAGGTCATTTCGGATTTAAAGGTTAAGGAAGGAAGAGATATTGACAAAATGATTGAAATGGACAAACAAATTAAGTTTTTGAATGAAATTCTTTATAAACGCAATCAATCAATTCAGACCATTCATATGTTAGCACCAAAATGCGCAACATATAATGGTAGATCAACCTTTGCTAATCCTAAGTACCTCAAGATAGCTCAATCTGAAAAAACCATGTTTTTGTATGAAATCACATATGAACTTCTGATCCTGCAAAACAGATTTTGCGCCCAATAGGGAAGACACAGTGACGTCTTAAAAAGAGAGTAGATTCAAAATTTGAATAAAGACAAGTGAAACCATATGATTATCACATATCAAAACAGATCTTTATTAAATTTACAAACCACCATCTTCAAAACCTATCTGGTTATCAGTATGACACCGCTAAAGAAGTAGTAAGACAATGTGTTAAAAACATTTTAGGACAAAGCAAACTTGCAAAAAATCATTGCCTTTTATCCCGTATCGAAATCCATTAGTAAAAAGTAACAAGCTTAACAACGAAATGACAAACACGTTAATCATTTTAAAACAATTTGTGAACAAGCTTGGTCTAATCATACATGATTCTTTTTCGTAACCCAACTGCTCCATGATATGGAAGTTTTAATAAAATCATTATTGCGATTCCATCTTTTCAATAAAAACTATAAATTACAATTAATGATTTGTATCATGAACTAAAAACGAAATGCATGAAGACTTTGAGTACGTGAATCCTTTTGAAAAAGAGAATTTGACGAGACTTGAATCTGAAAAGGCTGATTTCAAACATAAGAACTACTTACGGAGAGGTGTGTCTATAGATTTATAGTTGCATGTTTTCATTCTTTTGACTGATTTAAATGCTCATGAACTGATTACAATGCTTATATCTTACAAGGTCAAGAGAATGTGAATGTCTTGCACAAAAGCTTTTCGAAACCACAAACTGAATCAGTTAACAAAGAAGTGTCAAATAATTGTTAATTTTTTTTTACTAAACTTGAAAAAACACGTCGACTTCTCTTGAACTTTCGTTTACAACAATGTAAAGAACAAAAGAAAAAACACTCAGTTTCAAAGAAAACGGAATTCTAATGTATTTTCGAAAGAACGTGAAACAATAACATAAATACAAGATTTTGAAAGTCAAAAGCAAGACAAGAACATATCCAAAATTAAGTTTAAAGAAACTCATTAGAAATGTAAAGGAAAGTCTGATGGAAACTCAGTTTGAAACCATCTGTGTGTTTCGACAACCAAATGCTCAAAACGAATTCCAAAACCATCAGTTTAGAAAACCCGCCTCCTTTATTCCAAATTCTCCTGAAATGAGAAAGGGGGTTTTTTTTCAAACGAAACAGTCGGTTAAGTAAAACTAATGTGTTGGATGGTATTGTTTAAAAAAAAAAGTCACTCAACAGAATTTTGCCTCAGATTCGAAACAAGCAGTTCGAAACATTAACCCATGTGATTTTGCACCTGGCCCCTCTAGGAATAACCCCAAGTCCATGTGTCATTTCAGTCACCTAAAGAATTTGTAGGCTTCAAAAGACATGGTTCATCAACTACTACCTAGAGAACCAAATAAAAGTGCACAACTATCAAGAAAGACAAAGATGTAATGGAAAAACTAGTATGATTGATCCTGCTAGATTACCCACACGTGCTAATTGGTTGCAACCCCAAACCATGAGGAATTGGCAAGTCAACAATGGAGTAGTCGGTTTTCAAATGAAAGAAGGAGTCACTAAGAGAACAAAGGAAACAAAAGCCTTTCTTGAAATCAATGATCTTCAATTTCTACATGCAAAAAGAGCCATTAACAATGTCAAATCATGATGAATGCGACTTAGAATACCTCTATAAGGTTAAATCCTCGTAGCCTCTGCACCAGAAATAAGGATGCAAAACCCAAAAGACAACACAGAGATATATGCCTGTATAAAAGTCAAAGTGCCATCATAGAGAAACCAGAAAGACAGGACCCCACAGACATTAGGTTCTCAAACCAAAAATACTACCCATTCCCCTGAGAAAACAATGAATCCTGATACTATGCTTGGGTGTGGAAATAAACAAACGGGTAGAATTCTCAAGACTGTTGGTCTTAGGTGGGTTCCCACAGGAAAGTTATACAACTATTGCACAGCAGGTTGAAATTGAACACCACACATGGTTCAAATGTAGATATCCATCATGTTCATAAGCAATTGCAAACAAACTCTGGGTTTAAGTGCAGGTACGTCATTTAATGGTCAAAAGCAACAAAGAATTGACCTAAATGCAGATGCACTATACAATGAAAAGCAGGAAAATCTCAGAGTGTGGTTGCTGAAATTACTGATATCTAAGAAACCAGTGCCAGAATGGTTTCACAAAAGATGAAATCTTCATCAAAGACGTTTGATCGCAGCAGATCAAGCCTCGGTCTTCATGGCAATGACGTTTGAACAACGGCAGTTTCAAGCCTCGTCCTTCCATGCAAATGACTTCCTGATCATAACCTTCAGAAATCGAATACAAGACCACAGCATTGAAACATCATGTTTAAAGTTGGTTCCAAAAGTTTTCCTTAAGCCAAATAAGACACTACATCACGACAAAGTTGAATTACTATTCCACCTTCACATAGTCAATTGCTGAGACAACAGGTATATTAATTATATATAATTACAAAATCTTTAAAAATAAAAATTTTCCAAAAAGAATCTTCTCGACATGTCTCTTGGAATCGATAACATTTACGTGCTTAGAAATGTCGATTAACATTGACACGGGTGTGTAAATGAAGTTCGAGGCGAGAGTTTGCAAATAGTTTTCAAAGCATGTCATTTCTAATTTTTCTAGATGGCTTATGTGCAAATATCAGTACATAACCCGTACATCAAATAAATAAGTTTATAACTGTATCCTCCACAACGAGAAAATAACGTTTCTCGGTCTTAGAGCTGTTCTACAAGACAATATGAATGTTTTTAGCTCGAAAGAGAAAATGAAAGAGTAATCGTTTCAGTGCGCTTAACCCTGAGAGCGTTAGAAAGAAAGTCCTCTAACATTTGGTTTTTCCAAAAAGTTGAACACATTTTTCAAAATTTCTCGATGACAATTCATAAACTTCACATTGTGTGTTCAATCACACCAACCCTCATAATGTTTTCAAAAGACAACAATTTCTCATCGTCCACTATTTTTTAGGGGGGTTTTTTTTTTGAAAAACAAAGTTATTAAATGTTCTTGGATAACAATCAACATCGACAATTCTTATTTATTGAAAACATAATCAAATGTTCCAAACTATTCAGCAATAATATTTTTATCCCACGAATATTCAAGACATATTTAATCGACAAGGTCTATCAAAAACTAAGTGTTTATTGATTTAAAATAAGGGGAAAAATATATTAAAATTATGATCTAATCGACCTACAATGGTGCTGAACAGTAAGAAAAGGTTTTAAAAGGTTCGATCTTAACCCAACAACATCTTAATTTCACGATGATTCTGAAATCATAAGGTGGATCGGTTAAGAATCAATCCTATGATCCAACCATAAACCTGAGGATCTACCTCAAGAAATCCAAAGTAAGAATAGCAGTCTTAGTAATGAAATGGAGATGAATGTATATGGGAATAATGTCGACTAAGATTGAGCTAACACTAGAACAATCACAACAAGGTGTTAGTAATGACGTCTTGGTAAGCATTGACGGCGTTGAAGAATGAAAAAGAAATGTATGGATAAACGGTATTAAACAAAAACCCTCCACACAACTTAAGGCCAGAAACCGGGTCAATACATAATCTAACAAGAATTCACAAGAGTATTGGCTGGTAAAAGAAAACGACATCAATGGACCCAGAATGCCATGCACAACCCATCCCCACAACAAGTTTCTCTAAAGAGAAACTGTGAGCGCCATTTGTTCCACGGAGATACACACGTTATCTATTGATAACTCATTCTGAGGATCCGTGATATATGAATAGGTTGCAATCTGCTCCAAGCGCTCCGCGTGAGCGCGAGAAAACACAAAATGCCACAAATCTGGGAGAGCGAGCGAGCCAATCGATCAATAAAAAATCTCGTTTAGGACACTTCCAATTCAAACACTTGTTTGAACATCATCAACGTTACAAGATGAAAACAAGAGTCCTACTAAATATCCTGTGAAATTTGCCAGAACATCCGAGTGATACAATAAGTATTCATCAAATGAAGAAGGAGACATCCTGCTACTAGTCAGCATCAAACAAGCACATGGTAGGGACTTTCGCGAGCGATAGCGAGCGAGCGAGAATCAAACTACACACACACTGTACAGACACCTTGGTTCAGAAAATCGTTTTTCAATACCACCAATCCATCTTGAGTGCGAGTCTGCATAGATAGGTATTGACCCGAGGTTATCGCTTTGTTGGGGTGGAGGGCTTCTTTGTTACACCGGCTGTGTATCCGAGTGGACATTTCTTTTTCATTCTTCATCGCCTTCAATGCTTACAAGCCGTGAGCATTGAGCGAGCGCGCGCGCGAGAGATGAGTGATCACTCTCTACAAGTCTTAGCTCAATCTTACACAGTCACACATGAGCCGCCGATATACATTAGGGGAGCTCCTTTAATAACTGTTGTAGCGCTGTTTGTTGTTTCTGTTGGTTGGGCTGTGTGTTGTGTTAAACTATATGATATATCTCTTTGTGTGAAATCCTCCGTCTGGTTTGGATCATAGATTGATTCTTAACCTACCACCTATGACTACAGAATCATCGAGAAATAAGATGTTGTGGTATAAATATGAACCATAAAACCTTTTCTTACTGTGTATCTCACATAGAGTCGATTAGATAAGATTTTAAATATAAGTATTCTCCCCCCTTATTTAAAAATAAACACTTAGTTTTTGAAAGAGTGCGCGTTGTGAATTAAAATATGACTTGAAAATTCGTGGGATAAAATATTTATTACATGAATAGTTTGGACACATTTTGATACAGTTTTCAAATACACAACATAATTCGATGTGATCGACACATTAAAGGCTTTGTTTTTCAAAAAAAAAAACCCCTCAAAAATAGGACCAATTGAGAAATTGAGAGATGTCGAGAGAGAGAAGCGAGAGGAGATATTTAGAGAGAGTGAGTGAGTTGAACACACAAATTTGAAGATTATGAATTGTCATCGAGAAATTGCGAGAAACACATTTGTGTTCACTTTTTGAAAAACCAAAATGTTAGAGGACTTCTCTTCTAACGCTAAGGAAAGCGCACTGAATCGTACACTATTCTTTTTCCTTGAGCTAAAAACATTCAATGTCTTTGTAAGAACAGCTCAAGACCTGAAGAAACGTTAAAATTTTCCGTTGAGTGAGGATAAGTGTATAAAACCTTCATTATTTGAAGTCCTGGGTCTATTACTGATAGTTTGCACATAAGCCCATCTAGAAAAATTAGAAATACATGCTTTGAAACTAATTGCAACTCTCGCTCGAACTTCTTTACCAACACCCGAGTCAATGTAATCGACATTTCTAAGCACTAAATGTATCGCTTCCAAGAGACATGTCATAGAAGATTCATTATGAAATTTACTATTTTTCAAGATTTTTGAGCGAGAGAGCGAACTATATTATATACATGTTGTCCTCAGCATGCTAGTGAAGGGTGAATAGTAATTCCGAACTCTGTGTCGTATGTAGCTGTCTTCATTGAGAGAGCGGGCGTGGACAACAACTTTGTGAATCTCTCTCTCTTACTCTCTCTCTATATACTTATAGAGCGCGAGAGCGAGTGGAGTGGTCTTGAATCCGATTCTGAACGGTTATGGGAACAGAATCCGTTTGATGAAAACGAGGCTTGAACTGCGTTTACAAACTCATTGCGCGAGAAGACCGAGGCTTGATCACACTGCGTGCGTCAAAACGTATTTTGATGACGATTTCATCTTTTGTGAAACAATCTGGCACTGTAGAGAGCTTAGATATCAGTAAGTTTCTCAGCTCCTCTCTCTCTCTATGTATAGATTTACACAACTGCAAGAGTCATATAATAAAGAGTGAATTCTCCATTTAGGTCAATTCTTTGTTGCTTTTGATCCATTTGAATGACGTACCTGCACTTTAACCCAGAGTTTGTTTGCATTCATGAACATGAGTGGATATTCTACATGAGAGGAACATATGCGGTTCATTCAACCTGCTCGGTGCAGAGTTGAAACACACTTTCCTGAGGGACACCCCTAGCGCGCGCGAACAGTCTTGAAGACACAGCCACCCGTTAGTTTCCACCAAGACAAGACTAGGATTCATGTTTTGCATCAGGGGGGTGGGGAGCGAGGGTGAGGGGGGAGAGAGCGCGAGAGTGTTTTAGAACCTATGAGCGCGAGGTGGGGATCTGTCTTTCTGTTTCTTAGATGCACTTGACTTTTCTACAGCAAATATCTCTTTTTGTTGTCTTCTTATAGTGGCGAGAGAGTGCGATCCTTATTCTGTGCAGAGGCACGAGGATTTACCTTAAGAGGTATTCTAAGACGCATTCATCATATTATCTCTATATATGATCTGTCTCGTGCACTTTTTGCATGTAGAACATTGCGAGAGTCATTTAACTTCAAGAAAGGGCTTTGTTTTCTAATGTTCTCCTAAGTGAACATCTTCTTGAAACCCTACTACCATTGCGAGGCGAGAGGCGCGCGCGAGAGCGCGAGGTGAGCTGTTTGTTCGGAGTGCGAGAGGGCGCGCGTGAGAGGGCAAGGAGGTGAGGGTATCTTAGCATGATCAATCATACTAGGAGAGAGAGCCATTCACATCATTGGCTTTCTGAAGTGTGCACTTTTCTTAGCTTTCTCTAGGTATTAGGTATGAACCATGTCATTTGAAGCCTATGAATTCCTGTAGGTAATTGAAATGCCCATGCTTTTGGGTTATACCTAAGGGGCCCAGGTGCAATCACATTGGTGTTTCGAACTGCTTGTTTACTAATCTGAGGAAAATTCTGTTATGACTTGTTTAAAAACAAACCATCAACGAACATTAGTTTTATTAACCGACGTTTCGTTTAAAACTTCTCATTTCAGGAGAATATGAAAAAGGAGTCGGTTTTCCTAAAACTGATGTTTTGGAATTCGTTGACATTTGGTTGTTCGAACAACAATGGTATTTATCAAACTGAGTTTCCACAGACTTTCTTTTACATTTCTCAATGATTCTTTAACTCCCTTATAGCTATGTACTGTCTTGCAATTGAGCTTTAAATCTTGTATTTTCATTATAGTGTTCACGTTCTTTACGAAATACATTAGATCCGTTTTCTTTATGCGCAACAGAGTTGTTTTTTCATTTGTTTCCTTTACAGCATTTATGTAAAGAAAGTTCAAGAGAAATCGAGTGTTTTTCAAGTTTAGAAAAAAAATTAACAAATTATTATGAACTTCTTGTTAAACAATTCATTTGTTTCGAAAGCTTTTGTGCAAGACATTCACATTCTTTGACCTTGTGAAGATATAAGCATTGTATCCAGTATGACAGTAAATCAGACAAAGAATGCAAATATGAACAAATAACTCTTTAGACACACACTCTGTCGAGAAGTAGATCATATATTTTGAAAAAGCAGCCTTTCAGATTCAAGCTCGACATCTCTTTTAAAGGATTCAACGTACTCAAAGTCTTCATGCATTTCCGTTTTTAGTTCATGAACAAACAATAATGTCATTTATAGTTTTTATTGAAAGAGGCATTCAAAATGATTTTTATTAAAACTGCATATCATGACAGTTGTGGTTACGAAAAGAACTCCCTATTATGATTAGACCAAGCTTTTCACAAATTGTTTTAAAATTGATTAAAGTTGTTTGTCAATTTCCGTTGTAAGCTTGTTTACTTTTACAAATGTATTTCGATACGGGTATAAAGGCAAATGTTTTTTAGCAATGTTTGGCTTTGTCCCTAACAAATGTTTTTTCTCACATTGTCTTCCTAACATTTAGCGCGTTCCCACAGATCAATAAAGGTTTTTGGATGGTGGTTTGTAAATTTCATAAAGACTGTTTTGGATATGATTAAACATATGGATTCACTGAGTCTTTATACAATTTTGATCTACTCTTCTTTTTCAGAGTCACTGTGACTTCCCTATTGGGGCAAAATCATGTTTGCATGATCAAAGTATCATATGGGATCTCAAACAAACATGTTTTTTACAGATTGAGCTATCTTGATGTACTAGATTAGCAAAGGTTGATCTAACCATTATATGTTTGCCATTTGGTGGGCTAACAAAATGAATGGTCTGAATTGATTGATTAGCGTTTATAAAGAAATTTCATTCAAACTTAATTTGTTTGTCCATTACATCATTTTGCAATACTCTTTTATTCCTTACCCTTTAAATCCGAATGACCTTACTTTTCCTTTGAGTTTGACCTTTCCAAATTGTGACTTAGTTAAAAGACCCTTTTTGACTAACCATCGTGTTTCTGATTAACAACAGAATTTCATAGGCTTTAGTTTTTAAACCTTCTTTTATGTCAAGTTCTTTACGACTAATAGTCCCTAAGAGGTTCATTTAACTTTGTTTGAAGAAGTCCATAATCAATCGTCCGTCATTAAAATGAGCTTTGACTTCTCAAACTCATTCTGTTTGTTCTAAAGTGCAATCAGACAACTATCCCGACAACTAGTAGCCTCCCCTAGAGCCCTACCAGTCTCATCAAAGGTAGTTCGGCACCTTTATTTTGGAGTCAATGATGCGTTTGTTTCCCTTTAATTGCTTTAAAATTGTTTTGTTTTCCTCAGTATCAAGAGTTAAATTTGCAATTAAATTAGCAAGCGCAACACGCTCATCAACACATTCTGCAGCATTTTGGTCAACCTGATTATCATTATTACATATATTTGATGAATCAGGAGTGACATTGCTATCATCCTTCTCAAAACATATGTGTCATTAATGGATTCAGGTGCTCAGAAAGTCGTCTTTCACTGAAACACATTATTTTCATCATGGTTTTGTACCTGTTCCAATGGCTGATCAGTAGAACTGGATTCTTCAGGTAAGACCTCCTGAATCTTTGCCATGAAACTGTAATGTGCTTCCAATTCCTGTTCATCAATCTCTTCATCCGTGTCCGCTAGCCAATCATTGCTCAGCTTGCAGTGGAACACCGTGTTCAGCTTGTTTAGCCACATCATCATCTTTTCCATTGTGAAACGTGTAGATCTTTTAACCCGCTTAGGCTGCGCATCCTTTGCATAGTGGCCAAATCCCTTGCAGTTAAAGCACTGTATCCCATTCTGTTGCACTACCTGACTGCCTACTGTTTCCCTAGCCCCAACAACTGTCATTGTCCTTTGATTCCTAAACTGCCCTGACTGATTATCGTTGTTATACCTTGGTGTGGTATCTTCAGTCTTGTTCCTGGAGTTTGAAGAAGTTCGAAGGTTGTTGTTGGTAGGTTTGTAGAGCTTCTTGAAATACTTTGCAAGGAGTGCCAAATTCTTTTGCATATCCTTATCCCTCTGATGCATGTTCAATCACTGACTTCTTCAGAACTGACTCTATTGAGGTGTAACTGGTTGCTATCTCTTTCCTTTAAGTCTGGTAGAAGCACTAGGTCTTGTAGAAGTATGAAGTTTGCATAGATCTTTTTTTTTTTTTTTTTTTTGTTTTTTTTTTTTTTTTTTTTTTTTTTTTTTTTTCTTTGAGGTTTTGGTGCTTGATAGTAATTATCTGAATATGGTTGAGCAGCCGTAAGAAGTGCTAATGGATTTGCACTTTTGGCTATTCTCTCAGCACGGATATCATTAACTTCATTTTGATACTGCTTCAGAATGTCAAAAAGTGTGTGATATGAGATGGTGTCCTATCTCGTTTGTGATTGCTTTGAACAACCGTTCCCAAATCTTTGACCATTCTGGTTGAAGTTGTTGAAGAAATTGAACATTCACTTGCATTGTTGTAACTTGCAAGTTTTCCATCACTCATTCATCAGTTTATAAAACCGTGAGTAATACGACTCCATTGATTCTCCATCTCGAGAAGTAAACTTCCCAAATTCCCAGAACAGATTGGTCTTTACATCTTGTACGTTCAATGATTCACCCTGTTGTAGCCTTTCAATGGCTATCCACATTTCATTGGCCGTATTGCAAGCATCAACAGTGGAATAGATTTCATCTCCAATACCAGTTAAAAGCAAGAAAATTGCTTCTTTTTCAGACAGAAAGTGTTCTTTGTTCTCTAGAGTCATGTTCAATACTGTTTCAATGTATGTTGTTTACGCAAGATTACCTTCCGTTGCAGCAACAGCTTGAACTAGTACAGTAGATGGCACGTAGGGACCAGATAGTATGCTTTTCCTAAGTCCCTCACCATTTGGTTTCGTGTCAATGTACCGTAGAAAATGTGATCTCCACTGTGAATATCTTCTTGGTCCAAGCATTGGTGGACGATCTTTTGAACCAGCTGCCATGATATTATTATGCATTTGACTATCTGTTGAGGATGTATTGACTTGAGTAAACATGATGAATGAATGGATATTAACTATGAAGTGTGAAAGTTGTTGGATCTTAAGTGATATGATGTGATTGATGTTGTTGTGGTTATGTATGCAATTCTCGTTCACGGGATTTTACACGTCTATGATTAAAACCGATAAATGAATTAACGGGATTTTACAAAATCACTAGAAAACCGTGAATGAATGATCGTTTGTTGTTTAAGGTTTTGGTTGTTGAGATTAATGTAGTTTTAAGTCCTGTTGATGTTTTTTGTATTTGCTTATGGTTTGATGATTTTTGTTAGGAATTCGGCGCAGTTGATTATGAAATTTTTTTTACCATATTACCAAAATCTAATTTTGGTGTAAAAATAAGCTAAAAAGGCAATAGAAAAAATTAATATTTTACTTAATATTTCCGCGCTAAAAAGGTTCGACCGAATTTTTTTTTTACCCTATTCCCAAAATTTTGAATTTGATGTAAAATAAGTTTAAGAAACTATATAAAAAAATTACATATGACACAACTTTTTCCTAAAAAAGTGTCCGCTAAAAAGGGTGTACCTCTGGATATACCCGACACATTAATTGACGTTCGGGATAATTGACTATGACCCGCGCTCGGGTTTTTGCTTGGGATTAAACCCGAAACATTATACAATATTAGATTAACTATCGAGACCCTTTCCCGATAACTTTCCTATTACAACGTATAACTAATTGATTGACCGAGACTTAAATAACTTAAAGGACGAGCTTTCATATTCGACACAATATTTAGGCTAACAAAATCAAACGGAATATCAACGAATCAAAAGTCTAAAAACAAATTAGAAACAAGTTCATGAGATGACCCATACTACAAGGAACGGAGTATATCTGAACCTTAAGAATCAGCAAAGGAGAAATGGACACGAAGACAATAGATCACAACCTCTTCATTGAATCTACAAGAACCCATGATTACATGTCATTTCTAATCTTATTTTATAAGATTAATCACTTGATCTTACCAAAATAAAGGTTACTGACCAAGATTTAATGTTTTTCCCAAAATTTCAGAATTTTGAGCTAACTTATATCAAGTAAGTCCCATACATAAATGACCCCATTAAAAATATCTTCTAAAATTACCCCTAAAAATTACAAATGTTCCTACATAAGTCTACAACACCCATGGCCATTGTTTAATTTATTTCCATGTTTAAGTATCCCTTTGACCATTGTTACCCAAAACTGATCCCGAATTTGATCTGACAGAACCTTCGAAAAGTTCACGCGTAAAAACCCAACTTAAACAATTCAGAAAATTCTGAAAAAAATCATGGATGTAGCACATATCATGAAGATTTACCAAATCAAATTTTAGAAAGTCTAACTCCCTTACGTTTGAGAATTAAAAATCAAACACTACTACTTAAACATTCGACCAGAATCTGCAGTTTTGACACTTAATCTTATAAAATCTAAAAATCGACCTTCCCGACCTCCAATTGACATGAGGCCGGATTTTCCAGAAACTAGACTCTTTGAATTTAACTTTAGGCTCAAGAATCATGTTAAAACCAATTTTATACATTAAGATATACCCAGTTGAACATGACCTAAAATTTCTGCCTAGAATTATTAACCCATAGAAAACCCTAATTAACACCTATCAAAACAACCCTAGGGTTACAAATCGTGTAGTTTTTTATAAAAAACATTAAAAGAACAACTTAGGTTTCATAACATGTAATTTAACCAATTTAATAGATAAACCTTAGAAGAAATTACAAGCACATAAACACAATATTTTCTATAATCTTTTAAGGTTTTTAATGAACAAACTTTGCATATGTAATCATGGTGACAACAAGAATGAAACAAAATCAAGAATTACCTATGGAGACCAAGATGAAGACAAGAACAAGAACAAACACCAAGAATCAAGGATCACACTAAGAACACCAAGGCTTGAAAATTCTACCCGAATCACCAACTTCTTCTTGCAAATTCTAGAGATGATTACACAAGATTTTTGGGAGTGAAATTTTTGAGAGAATATGGAGAATGTGGGAGGAGGGGGCCCGGATTTTATAAGGGTAAAGAGGAGGGGGACAAAATCTTTTATAACTTTAAAAAGATTACACATTATTCACACTTCATTTCTAAAATATGTTTTGCTTAACAAAATAAAAGATATGGTGTGTTAATACACCATATAGGCCGGTTATAACTCAAAGAGGAGGGGGAACAAATATATTTTTTTCCATTTTGAAGATTACACAAATATTTACTAAAACATTTTTACTCTTAATACTTAAAATAGGTTTTAAACACAAAAGGAAAGTAAATAAACCTAAATAACCAAAAATCAAAAATATCTTATTATTATTTAGGGGGGGCGGATTTATACAATTAAATTAGTATATCATATTTTTTAAACAAAATACCTTTATGTTATATCCTTATAATTTTCCCAACATTATAACCTAAGGATTTTATTTCAAATACATATTAATAAACTTTAGGTTAAATTCAAAATTACCAAATATGAAATGAAATCAAATTTTGGGTTTTACCAGCATTGCAAGGTAAATTACTTGAGTATTTCGGATGAAATATTCAAGTCGTCAATCCTACTTCATTGTGTATTTTATGCATATATTTGCCAAATATTTGGAACACAACTATTGGACAAGTAGACTCAATATGACATCATCTACACAAGTGTGAGTTATGATCTGATGCATATTCTTATCATCTTGGAAAGGGATGTCGTTATTTTCATATCAATCGAGTGTGATTGAGTATGTAGGTTTAAGATAATATCTCTTGTTATATTTTGATATAATCTTAAAGCTAGACAAATAAGAATCCGATTTCTTGTCCATACTCGAAAACTTGTCAATTAGATTCGACAATAATATCAATCATAATTTGAATAATGAATCGATATATATTCGAAATCTTTCTTGACCCTCACGAACACTCTTTTTAAAAGAAAACAAATAAAGATTTTCATAGTGTGTTCCATTAATTCTAAGACTAGTTATAGGTGAGGTAATATGAATAATGATAAGGTAATATTTCCTTCACTTCAAGATTGTCATATGATTTTGCTTGTGCGAAAAACTAATTTGTTGATAAGTATAGATCATAGTTTTAGACCATTTATGAGTATATTAATGATTTTCTTAACCATTTTTATACAACACACATCTTTTGTAAAATACTATACGTTTATAAAAAGAATATAATTATGTGTGTATGTTAGAACAAATGCAAGCACAAGCAAAGTTAAAAAAAATATTTTCATTTACTTAATTACCAATGTATTAATACAATCTTTTATTTTGTTTAACCAACCCGAGGTCAAACAACGCAAGATGATGAAAATATACATTTTGTTGGAAGAGAGATAATGTGTTAGAAATATTTTAATGATGGGTTTTAAAATATGATCTTAGGACATTATTTTTCCACACACTTGACAAACTATTTAACTCTCATTTCTAAATGGGTTACTACACTCAAAATGATCTACAAGATGTTTATGTAACACTTGTAAATATAGTAATCTATGCCTATATGCAGTGCACAAACAATTTTGCAACTTAACGCAAGAGATCTAACGTAATTCCTATTAGGCATAATCCGAAAAACTATTAACAAATAAATAGTGGTAGCAGGCATGTGTGTTTTTTAGATAAATAATAGCTCAATTACAAGTTAGCAATCTCATTAATTAATCACTATTAACAAAAATAACTATACAAGTAAATACACAAAATCATTTAGCAAGCACAAAAGATAAATTGTCGTCGTTTTGTGAATTTAAAAATTACAATGATGTATACTTAGCTTGATTTTATTCGTAAATAAAATAATTTCCTCCTCATTTTAAAAATTAATCAAGATCAATTTCTTGAAAATATAAATGTATCATTTTCAAAGATACATTAACTAGAAATGCTTGGCTTGAAAGAAAAAAATAAACTACAAGTTTTACGTTAAAACGAAACATAAAGTTTAGACCACTATGTAGTATTTTGCATTCTGACTTTTTTACATTTAAGAATGAAACTTGGAAGTTTCTTTAAAAGAAATTAGACTCAATTATCTTCGAAATGGCGGGTGACACGACTTCTACGGACTTACGGTTGATTTTATATGATTTTTCGAAGTTTGCCAAAAACTAACGAAACAGACAGGCGGCCCCCATAAAGGTGACGGTCCCAGATATATTTGGGGGCCGCCCGAACATTATGGACTGCACTAAGAACCCAAAACACGTTTTTGAATGTATCCAACTTATTTTGTAACTTAACTTTAAACATAAGACTTTAAAAACTTGTTCCACCACATAAATTTCGTGTTTTAGACATCATTTCTACTCTTATAACTTAGATAAACATAAGTTGACACTTCCAAGTTCTTTTGAGAAAATTTTCCTTCAAGCTAATATACGAAGTATATTTAATAACAAACTATTACGAATCAAACAACAAAACACTTCCATATATATCTCCCCATTCATGGGTAATTTGATACTGGATCCGGTACTCCTATTTTAAAAACCTAATTGTTTTGAAACTAAGGCGACATGGCTCTGATACCATTGGGGAAACCGTAGAGGGGGAGGGGGAGAATACGTTTTCACTAATAACAATTAAGACCAAAGAACTACATCACACTTCTACCGGCGAACCCATATATATATGGGGCCGCCAGTATACAGGGGACCGCTTGATTATGGTACCGCCACCAGAAGAGGTTTATGACTAGATCCTTTTTGAAACAAATCACCAATCAAGTTTTGACGCAATTTAAGAAGTGTCCGATCATAGTTTTACAATAGACTAACGCATATTCTAACAATATAAACACAACTCACAATATTTAACACAAGAGCTACACAACTTTAACTAACAGATATACACAACCATTCACACAATCATGCGTACAATGCAAGTATAAAAGTAAGCTAAAAATGTAAAAAATAAGTAAATTCGAAGGGTAAGAAAGACATGCAAACACACGATGATATATAGAGGTTCGGTCACGAAGCTCCTCTCGCCCTACTCCACTACCTCGAGTATCCAACTCGAGAGTTTACTTCACTAATCAACAAACCCCTTTCGACGAGAAAACTTTATATCACCAAGCTTACATTATTTTCCGACACTGAGCTAGAAGTCGATGTTCTTCTTCGGTATACCAAACTCCTTATGTTTTAATGGCCCAACATAACAAACCTTGTGTTTTATGCCTAAACACATAAACCCGTCGCATACATTATTAATCCCGACACTAAAGCCTAAATGTCGAGTCCTAATCTTAGCAGAACCAATCTACCACTTCACCAATGTATTTTAAGGCCTAAAATCTAACCACCCACAAAAACCCATCCAAATTATACATCATTTGATCTACACACTACTAAAGATTAAAAGAAACGATGGACTCGATCTAATGTAACAAATGTTACAGAAAGGACTAACTAGACAACATAACGTTTTGGATCTTGAAGATGACCGAAAGTTCTTCTCTTGCACTTGAGGGAAGAAGGAAAGAGTAGAAGATTGGATCACATTTAAACAAGATTAAACAAGTTAAATGATCAAAGATTTAGAGAGATTTAGTGAGATCTAGAGAGAGAAAGAACTGAGAGAAATTCGTGCAAAAAGGTTGTGAAAATAGTTGAAGGTGACCCACTATTTATAAGAGCTGAAAAACAGCCTGTCAGGAAACGGCGGTCCCAGATATATAAGGGGGCCGCCGACCGAATTAAAGGGACCGCCCCGACAGACGCTCCTGTTTTTGTCTTTTTGTGGTGACAAACTTGTCTGGTGAAAGTGACACTTATTTTAGGGGGGAAATGACCAGATTTTGAAATTCAAAATAATTACCAAATAAAACATTTCTTTATAATTCAAAAATAATTTGTCTAAATAATTTTTGAGAAATAGTTTTGTTGTATTTATAAAAATATAAAGTTTATTTTTTTTTTTTTTTTTTTTTTTTTTTTTTTTTTTTTTTATTTTTTTTATTTTTTTTATTTTTTTTTTTTTTTTTTTTTTTTTTAAAGACACAAACTTATATCTTAGATATCCAAATATTTAATATTGTTTGTACATACCTTATGTGATTTACGTCGGGTGTAAACCAATGTCCGTCTTGATGCATACTTGAGACGTCGAGAGATGTTGATACGTGTATGCATTGATGATTTGTGATTACGAGTAACTTGCGCACTTTACGTTACGTATTACAAGTTACATGTTTGTCATCACTTGAAAACATAAAGAGATCGTATAGATAAATAACGGTAATATTTGCAGCTAACAAGTTCTATCAGTACTCCACAATTAGTATACACAGCCTCTTGGCTCGCTATCTAGGATTACAAGGTGTTATTGATGTCGAATCCATGAAGAAAAGAAGGTACAAGTTTCTGCTTTTGGTTCTTTGAACATATTTGATGCATCTAGGGTTTTCTATAAAACCTAATGTGATCAAGCAAAAATACAATGGTTCGAGGTGTTATTTTGATTCCTTTGGTACAAGACATGATTGTTGAAATATTAATGGTATTTTCATAAACTCTAATTCTATAGAAGAGAATGCTAATTTGTGACGGATTCGTGACAGCTTTGTGACACTAAAAAGCGTCGTCTGGATACTTAAAAAAGGTATCCTTAAACAGTGGTTATAAGCAGATCATGGTGGTTTTATGGTTATTGGATCAGACCATAGCTGATTGAACATGAATATCATGTTTGATTTGGTATGTTTCTGTGCTTGGATGGAACAAGAAAAAGCAGCAGGTTTGTATATGTTTGGTGATTGCTAATGTTAGTGTTTTGAAGAATGTTGATACTAGTGGTTTATGTTGCCTGGTTTCGAATTTTGAAGGGTCACACAGCCTTGATTCATGTTCGATGAATGTTAACAGGAAGGTTGAAAGTTTATGTAGGCTTTGATACAGTAGGGGTTTTGGGGGGGGTTTGTGGTTGGGGGTAGGGGGGTGGTACAATAAGACAGCAGGTTTTGTTCGTTTATGGGTGAAAAGATTGGGATGGAATCAGTTTTAGATATAGAAAATCCTAAAGTTTAGGGATTATATTTTTCCCATATATAGTTTATTTATGCTGCTGAAGTTTTGCTTTTATTAATACTGTTAAGCATGTAAAAGCTCCTAGGCAAACTGATATGTGAAAAATCACATATCTTTTATACATCAAAAATGATCCTTAAATGATCAAAATGTGCAAAAATATGCTTGTATTTGTGTATTTGGTTGTTTGTGAATGTGTAGGTACGGATATTGCAAAAATCACAAAAAAACGGTCAAAACCGGACAAACACGAACACGAGAACGGATAGAGTGCACAAGGGCCAGAAGTTTCTAGCAAAAAGTCAACAAAGTCAACCTTGGTCAACCCTTGGTCAACCCACAAAATGCCAAAACCAGATCTCTGCACATGAAAGCCAAATTTCTGCACATGAAAGCCAAATTTCTGAAATATTAAAAGAAAAAGAACAAATGAAAAAAGATTCAAAAGATTGAGAAAATAAAGACATTGACAAACTGATTGATTTGGAAAACCAAATAAAGTTTTTAAACAACATTGTTTATAAAACTGGTCAATCTGTTCAAACCATGCATATGTTGACTCCTAAACCGAGTTCATATTATAATGGTCTGGGTAAGCAGTTTTGCAAATCCTTTGTGCCTCAAAAAAGTTGAATTGGAGAAACCGTGTCTTTATAATATCAAATATGATAAGAATGATCTTTACTTTTCTCTACCAATATTTCAAATCTTTTGATCTTTCTATTCAAAATTACTTAATTCAATAATCAATATAACTATATCAATGTATCGTCCTAGAAAACTATGCCAAAATGATCCATTTTATGCAAAATTGATACTTTGAAACCCATTCTTCTTTTAATTGAGTTGTACTCATAATTTGTTACAGGTCTACCCATTTGATTTTGCCTGCAATGTACCATGTTTTCGTGGCTTCGCTTCATTTGATCATGAAACAATACCAAATGAAATAGAAATGGTCTAGATAAATATTCCATAGTACTCTGGTGTAGTGTATGAAAGATACAAGTTAGAATTTGTCTAGAAGACCTCCTTTGTAATTTGTCCAGGATACAATTATTGTTGATGTCTTGAGCAATGATTTCGTTATATAGTTTGTGTTATATATAAAAATCACCGGGTTTAACCAAAAAGAAAGAAAGATGGATACAAGAGCATTTCCCTACTCTTGAGCCATGTTTGATTCTAATTATACATATACTTATATATATATATATATATATATATATATATATATATATATATATATATATATACTTGTGTGTGTGTGTGTGTGTTGTGTGTGTGTGTGTGTTGTATATATATATTAATTATATGTTGGTATGTTTCCATAAATACACATACCTTTGACCTATAAAAACGACTTAAATGACCAAAAACGTACCAAAAATACATTGTATTTGTATGTTTTCATTTATATTGTGCAGGAAACGGATATCCGACAAAAGGACGAAAAATCAAGCCAAAACGAACAAAACCGAGCACGGAATGGAAAAGCATGAAAAGTCAAAAAGTCAAAGACAAAGTCAACCAAAGTCAAAGTCAACCCTGACAAAGTCAAGGTCAAAGCCAAAGCCAATATCGAAAAATACTTAATGGGCCCACCCGTACCCATCTAATGGGCCAGGTCAGCCCATTAACGTATTATATGAAGACTATTACAAAGAAATGGGCCTAATACCCTTTTATACTTAACCGGCCCAAGACACATAAATAAATCCTAATCAACCCTTAACCCTATTAGCCCAAAACCCATTAACACCCTACATCGTTAGTCCTTTAAGGACTATAGGTGCAAACCCACCATATAACATCAGGGACTTAAACTGCCAAACCATACACTCATCTATACCACAAAGGACCATCCATGTAATTAAACAACTGATATGTGAGAAATCGCATATCCTTTTTATACCAAAAATGGCCCTTAAATGATCAAAATGTGCAAAAATATGCTTGTATTTTTATATTTTGTTGTTTGTGAATGTGTAGGTACGAATATTGCAAAAATCACAAGAAAATGGTCAAAACCGGACAAACACGAACACGGGAACGGATAGAGTGCACAAGAGTCGGAAGTTTCTAGCAAAAGGTCAACAAAGTCAACCTTGGTCAACCCTTGGTCAACCCACAAAATGCCAAAACCTTCAAAATACCCAAATAACCCTTAATGTTAAATCCATTATCATCAAAACCCTAAGTTGATAACACCGTTAGGCCTTTACTAATTTAGAACTAACGGTCGTTAAGTGTATATTATAAATCCCTTAAACCCCTTAAACGGCCCAACCCTTTTAATAAAACCATGGCCCAAACCCTTTTACCCGAGCCCAGGTCAACCACCTAAACTCCCGGGTCAAACAAACGGTATAAAGAGAAAAAAAGGGCGTGAAGGGGAATTACTATTCACCCTTCGTCCCAAATTAACCCCTGCATCAATTCAAACCGGTAAATCCCAATCCCACTTAATCCAGCAAGAAAATAAAGATTCCAAGTACAAAGTGCCACCTCAGCAAAGCAAAACGTCACCAAAGCCTCTCATTGGCCAAGACACCAACAAGAATGACACGCGAGATTGCAAACAAACACACTTTGAGGGAAATTTTACATTGAAATCAAGCTAAAAGAAACACACTTAGTCCCAAAGAGTGGGATTGCCAGCTTGGCAATCCGTGTGATGGAAATTGATCAAACGGCCAAAATGAAGGATCCAATGATTAGAGAGGAATGAATGGTCAAGATCAGAGCAAGCAGGAGCGTGTGTTGAAGACTAGAAGCTTCTCTCTTGCTCTATAAATAGAGAGTCTGCTTCACTCGCAAGAATCATCTAGGAGTAGTGTTAATATAGCTTAGTGTAGTTTTTTAAATAACTTTTAATTTTTTTTGCAATTTAGCTTATTGTAATGTCTTAATTCAGTAATTGTAATCTTTTTTTCAAGCTTGTAATCAGTACTCTTTCATTAATAAAAGTTTGTTTTCATTTTAATGTGCAATTTATGTTTTACTTAATAAGCAATTTGGTTTAATAAGCTCTTAATTAATCAAATAGTTC
>BQNB010043457.1:35226-45495 GCA_026074375.1 Tanacetum coccineum | reverse complement strand
GAACAGGTTTATTGGTTACCAGCTAATGAAGTTGCTAGTTATAATTGTAACTAGTCTAAACCTGTAACTAACTTTGTTCATACTCGTCCAGCCAAGAGTCAAGTTAACACTCAGTTAAAAATGTTAAAAGCATGTTTTCCAGAGTTTGATAAGGTTGTCAAAGACAAAACGTCACCCTCGTATATAACAAATGGGGAGTAGCGTTTTGAACATACCAAAAAGTACTTTGTAGAAGAAATAATTCTTTTTTATGAAAAAATCAAAACGCATGTTAAAGGTATAGAAGATAATCTTTTTAAAGAAGTATCTGAATACATGAAAATCTTTGATGAGTTGGACAAAGAGTATGATCAATGTGTTATTGATAATAAGAGTTTGGAAATAGAGAATAAAAATCTCCTGATTCAAAATGAGTGTTTGCTTACTGAATCTGTGTCTAAAGATATTTATTCTGTTGTGCTTACTTCCAATATTGTTGTGCCCATGAGCATAGAATCTATATCTAATTGCGTTAAGGAACACCCTAGAAATCTGGAACTTGAAGCTGGGATTTTAAAGGTGAAACAACTACTTGTTGAAAAAGAAAAACGATGTTCTTTCATTGAAATGAAATATCAGGAACTCGAGCTTAAATTTCAAAAGTACAAAGAATGTTTTGAAAATCCACAGGTTTATAATTATTCATCTCACAAGAAAGATTGAGGTTTAAAGATCAAGAGAAAAACTGGAAAGAAAAATAATAAAGGATGATTAAATTTACAAGAGATATGAGTTTTGTGTTTACAGAGATCATCACATGGTCTAAACCTTGACATGTGAAGGGTATTTATAACCCTCAAAGGGGCCGGCCATATGGGCCTTTGGATGGGCTTTTCGTGCTTTTTCTTTGTCGGTCCGATTACATTAAATATCATTAATTAACTAGATAGTAAATGCTAAACAACTACGAGTGACCGAGACTTATTTGTTTTTAACAATCTCCCCCTAAGGGAGGTCACTCTTGATTTGCAAAAATTGAGTCGTAGCATTCAGTGTAGATTTCTTCAGCTCGTAGTCCTTGTGGTCTTCCTTTGATATTCTGTGCTTGTTGTAGCAATCTTCACTTTGACTTTAATCTTCAGAGCTTGTTTCATCATGACTTGATAACTTGATTCTGATCTTTGATTCCATGAACTTCATATGGTCTTTACTTTAATTTGCCATTTTGCTGAACTTTAGACCAACATGCTCCAACTTGTTGTAATCTTGAAAGCTTTTATGTTCTTTCTTCTTCAATTCTTCATATCTTAAACATTTTGAAGAAGACTTTGATTTCAGAGGTGCGGAAGCTTCAAGTATTTAGCTTTCTTGATATCTTAGATTCTTTGAGTATGAGCATGTGGTTTACATCGATTCCTTGAGTCGTTTGTCTTTATACCAATAATTGATCACCAACAAAAACATTTATATGAAAATCCACTTAATGTGTTCATAGAAAAACATTTTTAAACACATTGAGGGTTTTAAATTTTGAAGGGACCGAGTATAAATGAAGATACTCAATCTTGTCGGTTGTAATAACCTCCAATTCCGTGAGGAACGATGATTACAGTACGAGTACTACACCTATGATCAGGTAGATTCATTATAACAACCTCATTGACAGGTTTTCCATCTCAAAGCCTTTAAGTCCTCCAATACCGAAGTATCAGTTTCCCATATGCTTGTTGTTCTCTAGACCAGATGTCCGTAGACTAACACACTAATAGCATTGCTACTACCAGAATGGTAAAGAGTGAGTCAGAACAGTTACTATCTGCTGACTATACCGTATAATTCGTGTTCAGCATAACCTATGTCCAGTTGCTGCATTAGGCTCACTTGCAAACATACGGTCAACCTCTTAATACAATTAAGTACTGTAGAAGTCTATGGCACAAAAAAAATATTTGAAAAACAGTCAAAGTGTGATGAAATCGTTTGAACACAACAAAAGTTTTGCAGAAGACTACCTAACTTAGGTCAAAACTTAGCATTAACCCTTGTCAAATCACCTTAAAAATCATTTGATGGAAAATACTTTGATGGTTCTTAAAAAACGATAAAAACTGAGAAGCTTAACTTGCTGAAAACTGTTTAACGGATCAACACTTAACAGCACTATCAAATTTTAGAAAGATATCCCGTGAGATATGAGATGATACATTCCCATGCAATTTCCGCTATCCAATCACATATATGAAACCAAGATCATAAAGCAAAATATTCTTTGTAGATTATCAAGATACTTGTGTATAACACAAAAGTTTTGGTATCTTGACATTTTAGAATATAGAATATAATTAATTTTTTTTGGCTCCCCTTCACATGTTGTGCAAATCGATATTCTAAAGTTTGTTTTAAAAACCTCAAGTCAAGCAAGATCTCACAATATAAAACAATCAAATCATTAGTATCAGTAAATTTTAAGTCCACATTTTCTCATATTCCCGATCAAAAGTATGCAACTTGTTGTATAGGTTTTGAGATCAACAAATGACTTAAAATAAATTTAAGCTTCGTCCATCAGATCAAGTGAGACATATAGTGATCGATCGGATAGGTTAGCTGGAACGCTAGTCTCGGTCGGGGGACGGTGTGGCTAGGCTCTATCATCTGTCTGTTCACTAAGATACATTGAAGCGGACAACACACCGCTCTAGAACACTCTTCTACTAAGCTAGTCCATGTTTTAATATCTGCGATTAGATAGTCTGATCCGTAATGGAAGCACTGTCTCGGTGGTTCATTCCAATCGTTCAACAACAGAATTAGCAACACTTTTCTCACATTTAAATTAGATACATCTCATTGAGAAGAATGATTGAAGTCAAAAATGCCCTTTGTGTGCATTCCTTAAGACTGTTATGCACTGATTCTCCCCTCAAACATTAACCCCGTTTCTATTTAAAAGAGTTGTAGTCATTGGTTACAGATAAATAATTAGCATTACAGATCTGACAACCTTTGTTTCTACATTAGGGGGACTGCCAATGGAAGTGTCCTTTAGTTTGCTATCTTTACGTTTGTAACTAGTGAGAGGCTTCTTAGAGAACCTAGGTGTTACAATGACATTATTAGCAGGTTCACTAGTACTAACGCTTCCTGATTTTTCTAAAGGCACTACTTCAGGTTTAGTGATCCTAGTTAAAGGGCACGTATCACCTAAAGTAAATTTTCTTCCTGTGGGCCTCCACTTAGAACCAACACTAGCAAATATTTTGCCAGTAGCTTTCCAAACTTGCTTCACAGTCGCATCATTATTGACCTTGGGGTTTTTAGCATTCACAGAATTCAAATTTTTAACACCACACTTATTATGATTACCAAAAACCAAACATTCATTACATATGTTGCAAACAGAAACAGACTTCGAAATAAATCCAGTACGTTTAACACTTAAACTAGAATCAACATGATTCCTTTTATTCAAATTCCTAAGGGGATTATCTACTCGCTTCACGTTCTCACTCCTAGCTGGCAAATTCCTATGGGTCTTCGTCTCGCACTTAGATTTTGACTTGCTAGCTTCAGTGACAGATTTTATTCCTGTAGACAGATTTACACACACGTTAGTCTGTTTAACTAAAGATCATCTCTTTCAAGTGGACGGAGTAGTGCTTCCTATTGTTTCTTTTCGAGAGGACATACTTAGGTGTCATGGCATACAGAGCCAAGCAAGTACATTTGTTTAGACTTATACAAATCTTGATAACGCTTTTTAATAGACACGTTTTCATCCCTAAGGCTATCATTCTTAATCCTAACAGTAGTGAGTTCCTCTTTTAACTGAGTATTTTCAGTTTCTAGGGCTTGAAATTCTAGAGTACTCAGGTTGGGGTCGGCACTAACTTCTTTTCTGTACCGATTTAACCTTTAACTTCTGAATTAACTTCATCTTCCCTTAATCTGATCTTTTAACTTTTGATTTCAAAAAATGCATTAAGTTCAGGTTTGAATTATTACAAACCTGTAGATTTTCAAAACATTCTTTGTACTTTTAAAATTTAAGCTCGAGTTCTTGATATTTCGTTTCAATGAAATAACATCGTTTTTCTTTTTCAACAAGTAGTTGTTTCACCTTTAAAATCTCAGCTTCAAGTTTAGATTTTCTGAGTGTTCCCTCCAACGCACTTAGATTTTCAACGGCTCATAGCACAACAATTTATCAAAGTAAGCACAACAAACAAATATCTTTAGATACAGATTCAACTAGCAAACACTCATTTTGAATTAGGAGATTTTTATTCTCTATTTCCAAACTCTTCTTATCAATTACACATTGATCATACTCTTTTTCCAGCTCATCAAAGATTTTCATGTATTCAGATACTTCTTTGAAAAGATTATCTTCTATACCTTTAACATGCGTTTTGAGTTTTTCATAAAAAGGAATTATTTCTTCTACAAAGCACTTTTTGGTATGTTCAAAACGCCACTCCTCATTTGTTATATATGAGGGTGTCGTTCTGTCTTTGACAATCTTATCAAACTCTGGAAAACATGCTTTTAACATTTTTAACTCAGTGTAAACTTGACTCTTGGCTGGATGAGTATGAACAAAGGTAGTTATAGGTTTAGACTGGTTAAAATTATAACTAGCAACTTCATTAGCTGGTAACTAATAAATTTGTTCACTAGACAACTGCTTTTGAGGCACAAAGGTATCATACAAACTATTTAACTTAGCATAATTTATTGGCTTAGATGACACTTTGCAGATATGGGGGGGGGGGGGGGGGGGGGGGGGAAAATAACAATATTGGGGGGGGGGGGGGGGGTGGGGGGGGGTGGGGGGGGTGGGGGGGGGGGGGGGGATTTTATAATTGGAATTTTTAAGTGTGTATGGGGAACTTCGTCTTTCATCCTTTCAACATCTTAGGTCTCCAACTTCAGCTTGAACGATCTCTTCACTTCATAATACCCTTAAGGTATTAAGGATCTACAATTACTGTTTACCAAGATACAGGGTGCGTCACAGCGGATCTATCTGTAACAGTGGATTACATACCAAACAGATTTGTGTTAAGTCCTTATTGTGGAAAAAGTTAGTCGTTTAGATATCATAAGGACAGTTTTTGTAACAGTTGACCATACTTTGCAATAGTTCCATACAACCTCGTTAGTATTTCTCAACCAACTAATTCCTCTAGAGAACTTTCCTTCAAGAGCATTTTATCTGCTTTTTTTCTTTTTCAAAGACTTTTTGACTCGACATGTGTAGAAAGTTGTTGTTTTAAAAGACACAATTTGTTTCTTCAGGTCCAGCATTCGTTGTTACGTCAAAACCAGGTTTTCTAAACCTTTTTAACCTTACTTGTTCGAGATTTTGTACTGTGTTTTTATCTCTTAACTCAACTTTTAAGGAATCAATTATCAAGCCTTTATTTTCATTATTTTTAAATGTGGACCTTAAGTTGCAACCTCATATCATCTAGAATAGTAATCAAATCTATTTCACGAGGTATACAAGAAGAAACAACATTGAACACTTTTTCAACTTCGTTGTTTAATTGGTATTGATGATATGGAATGGTGTTATCATGATCATCGATAACCGAATCAACATCGGAGTCTAGTTGTTCTCCCCCGTGTATCTCTTGTGATACCTGAAGATTCATATTATCAAAGAAGTGATTATCATAAGTGTGTACCTCTAATAAAGTCATATCATAATTGTGCCCTGTCCATAGATGACCAGTCTGCATCCAGATGGCCTAAATGCTGCCTATTTTTTTTTCTAGCGTGAGGTGCTTCATCGACATCAGAATCATATGCATCCCTCATGGTTTACTCAAATGCCCGTATGGAGTGATGGCCCAATGGTTTTAACATAAAGGTTTGTACACTCTACATCTTCCAGAAAAGCTTCAGCCTCTGCATCCAAAATAGCGCCTTTCTCTTTAGCTTCCATAAGCAATGCCTTGTCTTTGAACCACTGTGAGTCCTTTGCTCGTTTCTTCTCCTTGCATTCCCTTGCCACATGTCCTTGACCACGACAGTTGTAACATGTCACCACCTTTCCTTGAGATCCAGTGGCAGCATGTTTTCCTTTATTACCCAGAGCTCTTCGTTGAACACTCTCTGTTGTAATCTGACCAGCTTGAATGGTAGCTTGGGCATTGGATTAGTAGAGGTTCTGAGCTGGTTGTTGGTAGGAGGAAACGTTTCCCGAAACCCACTTAACTAAATTCACAATCTGGTTCCTCGTGCAGCATGCATCATTGGTTTGACTAGGAACTTGTAGTGAAACAGTGGCATACTAAGGTAGTGGAGGAACAGAATTGTGGAAGGTGAGAGGGTGAGTTGTGTTTGCTGACCATGTAAGCAAGTGGATCAGCATTTCCAGAAGTTTGATTCATCTTGCTAAGAGTCTTCATGGCATGTTGTTCATAGCTCTTCAAGTGAGTGTATAGATCAACATAGCTCACAGTTGATATGTCTTTGCTGTTCTTCACAATAGTAACATACTTGCCCCAATACGAAGGTAAGTTATTGACAAACTTGGTATTCCTCTGATGAACTGGGATTTCCATTTTAGTGATCTTCATGTCATTAATCAGCTTGTGGAATCTAACAAAGTAATCGTGAATTGATTCATTTCCATTAGCCCGGAACCTTTCATATTGATCAAACAAGGTCTCTTTCTTTTGTTGTTCTATGAGCATAACCTTGAATATACTCCACATTCTCCTAAATCTCTTTTGCCGTCTCGGTTTGATTGAGTATGTTGAAGATGTGTCTTGGGATCCCTTGACTAAGAATGTTTGTAGCTTGAATGTCAGCACGCTCTTTGTTGTTCTCAGCCTCTGTGAACTCTTCATCAGTCTTTTCTCTTGTTACCTGAGTTTGTTGTTCACCTTCTCCTGTAGTGACTGTGATCGTTGGATGAGGAGTAGGTCCATTTTTAATGGATTTCCAATTAGCTTCCCAAGAGGTTTACCATGAATGTACCTCTCTATACGTATCTTCCAAGAATCAAAGTCACTTTCCTCCAACATAGGAGGACGGTTATCCGTACCAGCTGCACTTGATTCTTTATCATTTGTTGCCATCTTGTTTAAAGTGAAATGAAAGAACGGATCTTGAGTGGTTTTGTTTGTGTTTGATGAAATCAATTAATGTTCACTGAGGAATTCTAGCGGAAAAATTTTTACAAATCCTTGATTAAAACCGAGAAAGAATCGTATCTTTCCGCGGGAATTTACAAAATCAAGAAAAACCGTACAAAAAAATGAATTATGTTGAAATACGTAGAATAAAGAAACAAGAGATAATTCCAAAAATAGAAGATTATATCCCCTTAAATTTATGAACCAAATATTACTTCCCATATTACCGCCACTAGGATAAAAATCAAAATCCCTTGATTTTTAAGAAACAAGTATTTACTTCCCAAAAAGTATAGATTCCTCCTTTTATTACAAAAATATGCGAATCCCTTGTTTTTTTTAAAATCAACAGAAAGTTTTTTTTAAATAAACAGAATTTAAAAAAAAAAAACCAGCCGAAAGTTTGTAAAAAAAATAAGGCGATTTTTTTTTGCAATGAATAGTACTCGATGAACAGTACCGTGAACAGTGTCGCGAACAGTACCGTGAACAGTGTCGTGAACAGTACCGTGAATAGTACGTGAACAGTAATTTTTTTTAAAACACACAAGATCAAAACACCTACCACTTAGGCTCTTGATACCAAATTCTTCTAATAAATCCAAAAATACAAGCCTTTTTAAACCTTTAAGAACATTTAAAACATCCAAGAACCAAACAATACAATAAAAAACAAATAACTTTCAAAAACTGTTAGTTCTGCCCGAGATCCTTCTGTGTGTGTTGTCTGATATCGAATAAAACTGGCAGTACAAACTCTTTATGCTAGCAGTACAAAGTATTCACGCAGCAGTACTAACAAAAGCTTCTGGCAGTACTAATGAAACAAGAACAATACTAAGTACTCATAAGCAGTACTAAGTATAAAGCTGGCAGTACTAAGTTCTTGTTGCCAACAGTATTAAGAACCTGGCTCTGATACCAATTGTGGAGATCGTTATAGACTCATCTAAGATATGTTTTACAGATAATATAAATATGCAGCGGAATATAAAGAACAATATATTATCAAACAAGTTTTTTATTATCAAAGTTTTCCTCAAGCCCCAATTCTACCTTGATCAATGGTAGAACATGTTATCTAAACTGTAACAAGGAATCAAAGATCCTTGAGGCTAAAACAACCAAACCTAGGTGTCTACAATAAGACTTGACGCCTAGACACACACATACACCCCTTTAGTCGACTACATTTTCTATGCACACAAAACTACACGCCTAATGATCTCTTTATATAGTAGAGATCATCTAGGTTTACAAAGGATAAGAACAAAGAATATCTTTTAAACATTAAGCTTTATCTTCTATTATCTTTATCTTCTTAAGGAGATCTTCTAAAATCTTTAAAATCTTCCATCTTTTGAAGAATTCTTCTTTTACGTTTTAAGTCCTTTTGTTTCATTCTTTTATTCATTTTGTCTCATAAAATCAAGAATCCCAACAATCTTCCCCTATTTGATGATGACAAAACAAACAAAGTCGTGTACGAACTTCATCATAAAGCCAAAGCTTCCCCTGAAGTTGAGATGTAATCATCTCCCTAAATGAAACAAAAACTTCCCCTTTCCTTTGTAACCTGCTATGTTACGACACATAATAAGTTGCAAATCATATCTCTGTAATCTTCTTCTCCTTTTTGTCATAATCGAATAGGGGTCTTTTGATGATATGCAACTTGGATCATAACAGCTACAAATCATATACCACAACTACTAATCCAGCCTTCCAATACTCAAATTGCCCACCATTAGAATCTCATATAAATTCACACAAACCATTTCATATCTTAGACACACAAATATTTTTTTAAAACAAAAGTAGTGATGCAGAGGCATTGACTTTTAGTCAAATTCAAAATGCATAGTCAAAGTCAAGACATTGACTTCCCTTTTTATTTAAGTATTCTTGTTTGATAATAAACTTTGATTAGAAAAGTATTTAATTTCTAATCAATTATAAATTTAGGAAAAGGAAAGTCAAATCAAACTTTATTTAGATTGATTCTAGTTTTTCTATAAATGTAGGGCATTTTCTTTATATTGAGATATGTTTTTAAGTTTTGATAATAATAAAAGCTTTTGCTTTGATCGAGTTCTATCGATCCAATTGTTCTTTCAATTCATATGTTGTTTGGTCGTTGTTGTACTGCCTTAAATAAAGCATTGTTGCCTTAAACTATGTACTTGTATTTCCACTTTTGCAAACCAACAGTTATTATGTTAGTAATCTAGTAAGTTCTAATGAATGCATTTGATATCTGTAATATCACAACATTTGGTAAAAAAAAATATTTTCTTAGTGACTGTTGCCTTTCCACAATACATCTTGAATGGAACAATTGAGTGATTACGACCACTGTCTTCACACGGTATTTTAAAGTGTTTGCGTGATAAATCTGAATTGAGTGAACATGATTGCTGTCCCTCTACAGGATCATAAAGTGGTTTAGGGATAGGGTTATTATTTTGTAAACTTTTTCCCAAAGTAATTATGAGATTAAATAGCAATTGGAAAATTTTTCGGTGATTAATAAGATTAAAATTTTTTTATGGGGTGTCGCAGTCCTTTTGAGTCGGAAACTTTTGTCCTGAATTCAAGTGTAACACCCCCAAGATTAGGTTGCAGCGAAATAAGGATATCCGAGGCGTGTTACTTCTCAGATCAATAACACAAGAAAAATATAGAACGACCAAAAAGTCGTTTTAAAACTGATACATTGGAATTAACAAAGTATTTGTTACATAAGCCGAAGCTTTAACTTGTTCCTTATTATTATTACAAAGATACTGGTTCACAACACATGAGTTTCCCAAAACTTAATACAACCATATCTTTAGCATGGCATCCCAAAACAAAATCACCAATGTATCCTTGGTACCTTATGCTTACTGATCTCCTGAAAAACATTGCTTTAAAACGTCAACAATAATGTTGGTGAATTCATAGGTTTGATAAATCATAATATGCAGGACCGCAAGACTTTCCCCGTGATAATGCAACACATGCAGACATCACAAAACCCGATTACATTTACCTAAGCTCATGACACTGAAGCTCAACAAACATTGCTTTAAAACGTCAACAATAATGTTGGTGAATTCATAGGTTTGATAAATCATAATATGCAGGACCGCAAGAC
>BQNB010043457.1:1162-34884 GCA_026074375.1 Tanacetum coccineum | reverse complement strand
TCAAGGGACATGGAAGTTGACTTAATTGAAGAAGTTGAATTTTGAAGAAGTGAAAGCTGAATTTGAAAAATTGGTTAAGAAATTGGGTACCTATGTCCCCATGAACTAACTTCGTTGTTTCCTTTCAAACTTCTCTAAACCACTTCTCGAAGTTTGTAAAACTGCAAAGAAGCTAAGTTTGATGATGAAGGTACTCAACCAACAGAGGAGAAGGTTGAAGAAGACAAAGATGATAAGCCAACCAAGAAGACTGGAAAGAGGAGAAAACAGATAGCAAGGAAAGGATTCCATACACACCATGATAGGGATAAATCTGAAGATTCAGATGAAGCTAATGAAAAATATAATTCTACTTCAGGTACTAAAATTCCCATTAATCCTGTTCCTGTAGCTACAAAATACCCAGTATAGCTAATTACAAGATCATTAAGCAAGGAAGGAAAGGTGTATACCAAATTGTAAGGGAGAATGGAACTCATATGGTATACATAAGCTTTGGAGCAATGCTGACTGACATATCAAGAGATGATCTTACAGAGCTATACAGGATTGTCATGAAGAAGCATGGTATGAATGAGCCAGAGGATGAATTTGAAAAGGTACTTTGGGAATACTTAAAGAACATGTTTGAAGAACCCCTTAGTACAGATTCAATTTGGAGTTTGCCAGGTCAACAAAGGATAATTTGTTAGAGATACTATGATGCTTGCAGAGTACATTGTTTAAACTTGGAGTCTGCAGATATTTATATGCTAATAGAGAGAAAGTATCCTTTGTCTGCTGAAGTATGCAAAGCTATGTTGGACAAGAAACTTCAAGGAGGAAAACCAGATGAGGATTGTTATAAATTTTTGAAAATGATGGAGAAGCAAGCTGGTATTAGAAAATAATGGAGGTTGATGAGTTAGAAATCTAGAATGGAGATGAGGAGAACAACACTTGGTGGAGGTGCTATGCACTAACACAACAAATGGTTATCAGTCCACCATGTCTAATAGACACAAGGATTGGCTAGTCCAGGAGCAAACAGCTCTTGGTAAAGACTTCTCAAATCCGTTTATGGCTGACAATTTGCCAAAAATTATATGGTTATCAACTCACCATATCTATGTTTGTAAAGAGTTGGCTAGCCCACAAGTTTATGGATTGTGGTAAAGGCTGTGGAAAAACCATAACTAGTCCATGAGATTATGGCTTATGGTAAAGACAAATTGCAAATCCATATTAGATGGTTGACACTTTACCAAAAAGTGGATGGTACATCAACTCACCAAGTTTCATGTACAAAGAGTTGATATGGTAATCAATCCACCATGGAATTTACCTTTTCTAGGTGCCAAAGGATTGACTAGCCCTGAGCAAACGGCTACAGGTAAAGGCATATCAAATCCGTTCATGGCTATAATGGTTTGCCAAAAACCATATGGTATTCAACTCACCAATGTTTCACGTACTGAGAGTTGAAATGGTTTTCAGTCAACCATGGACATGCACCTTTCTGGTGGCCAAAGGACTGACTACTCCAGAGTTAATGGCTAACTGGTAAAGAGACATCAAATCCATTTAAAGTTTCAATGATTCACCTCTCACAGGAGTTAACACACCTGGAAGTGATGAGAATAGTCTGAAACTATATGATTTGATGTACATATAGTCAATGTAGCTGTTTAAGTGTTGCTGATATGAAGTGTTGCTGAAAAGTTTTGAAGAATAGTTGCTGCAAAGATCAAAAAGAGATGATTTGAAGAATTGCAGCTCAAGAATAATTCGAAGAGTTTTGTTTACAACATCCTCAGGAAGCTCAAATTGAAGACACTTGAAGAAACTTGAAGTTCACAAGTGAAGATCAAGTTAGGGGAGGATTGTTGGGAAATATATTGTAAAAGACTTAATACTGGTAGTATAACAGTTAAGTCTGGTAGTATTAGTTAGTTCTGGCAGTACTAATACGACATAGAGTTTTATATAACAAATAGTAGCATTGAAGCTTAATAGAAATCAATAGCAAAGTTAGTATTATATTCTTCTTAATACTTGTGTTAAGATTCCGCATTAACACTTGGTATTCATAGTCAGTGTCTCTCACATAATTGATTTGGATTTATTTAAGTTAGCTATTGTCTTACAAAGGCTATATAGATCCAAAACCAAGGACCTTCATTAGGGTTTACATGTTAACCTAGTACGCGTGTCATGTATCTAATAGGTGGTTGAGATACCACTTAATGTAGACGTGCTCTAAAGTATCAGGTACAATCCTTTAAGGAAAGTTGTTGTACTTCTATACCAACTTTAGAAGTGTCTTTTCCCAAGGAGACTGCTTTATTCCTTTTGACATAAAACAATCTTTTTCCCGCCTTGTAAACCTTCTAGAAGTGAAACATTTTGTTTCAATCTTCTGTTAAGGAGATAGACATTGTTCAACTTGGAATTGTCAACCAAGCTGAACTGAAGCTCTTGCTAAGGTGTTGTCTTCAGTTTCTAACCGCCATAAACTAAAGTGAAGATGAAGCTTTTCTTTAGCGACTCAAACTGAACATCCTTCAGTTTAACTATACTTAGGGGATTTTATGTTTAAATCAACTGAGAGACTGAAGGGCTCAAAAACTAACCCCAACAATCTCCCCCTATTTGAATATACAAATAGCCTAAGTTAAAATCAGTTGTAAGTGAGCAAAACAACTTCTTCTTAAACAAATGATATAAATTAAACAACATAACTGATAACCATTTCTATTAACTTTCATTACATTTCAAATACAAAAGATAAAGCTAATACAAAAGATTTTATTCTACTGTCTTAGCTGCTCAATTACCCTCATCTGCTTTAGTGGGTTCATGGTTCTCTTATCAACTTCAGCAAGCAAAATGGAGCTGAAGGTCCTGGCGTAATCATGAATCCCAGGACCTTGGTGAAGTTTGAAGAAGATTTTTTTGTACAGTTCTCAGCATTTCATTTGGGAAATCTCTAAAGTCTTCTATGGTAACAAAGTCCTGCCTGTGATAAGAGTTGAACATGATCATACCCAGGACTGGTTCATTCAGCACCGTTCTAGTTGGATGATCTTCATACTGAACTGATGACTTAAGCCTTTTGTTTGCTCTGAAGTAGTCATGGATATCATCAGCATGCTTTCTCTTCTTATTGGTAAGATCATTCAGTTTATCGAGAGGGTCCTATTCACTAAGAGGTTTGTCTAGATTAATTCCTAGTTCTTCTTTAGTCTGGTGAAGGTAGTCCATTCTTGTCTGTATCTACTCATAGATGGTTTTCCATCCTTTTCCTGTCCTGTTAGGACATGCTTTCACAACTTCTCTACATTCACCAAGATGCAAGTCAATGGCTTTGAAGTCGGGAATGATTTCACTTGTACCATCCTCTCTGTACACCTTTAGTGTAATTGGACCCTTTCTAGTTAAGACATCACAGTTTGTGATTCTAGACTTTGCTCTTCTATTTAGCATTTTGTCATAGTACTTATCATACTGTAACTTAGCATTGTAGTATTTAGACACCACTTCAGGATTAAGAAGATCAACCAACTATGCCCTTCTTACTTCCCCTTCTTGCTTTGCTGCTTCAGTATTGGCTTCTTCCTTTATTTTCTTTTGTGCATTGATTGTTCTTCAGTTAGATGGACACGATCTCCACTTTTAGTGACATAATCAAATTTTCTCAATTTCTTCTTCTTAGAGGAATCGGCCAACGAACCAACGACACTTGTGTTTTCATCATCATAATCACTTTCAGTACTCTCTTCCTTATTATCCTTTGAAGACATAGCCTTTTTGCCTTTGTCTTCCTTGGTTTGCTCCCCCTCGGGTTGAGAGGATCTTTTTTGTAGACTTTGGAGGAATGATTGGTGTTGTAAGTGGTGTTGTTGATTCAGGTTGTTTGTTTAGGTTAGTCTTTTTAGCATTCTTGCCAGCTCTTCTTTGAAATAGCTGGGAGATTATAGCTTAATTTATGATCTTCTCCCCCTCAACAGGTATAGTGCCAGCTTGGCCTGCTGAAGGAACACTGGTATCTCTCGCATGCTTAGAAGAAGTGTTAAAAACCTAAGCAAACCTGTCTAAGGCTTTAGTAACTTTTTATAGCAGGCTTGGAAGAGCATCCAAGGTTTTCAATTTAGCTTAAACATATGTTACTTGTGTTGAGAGGGGAAGAAATTTCGCTAGAAATTCCCACTAAAGAGTCATTAGTTCAGTGACTTGAGATGTAAGACTTGTGACAGTCTTTGTAAAGTCTTCCAGCTTGGCGGGACTCTTTTTAAATCCCCTAGCAGCTTAATTTCCATTTCATGAACCTGGTTCTTTAACCATTTTACCTCTTCCGCTAGTTCATTGAACTTGTTGGGGAATTCTGTCAGCTCAATTAGTAGTGAGCTGCTAATGTCATGAGCAGGTAAATCTTTGAAAATTCAGCGTGTAAAGACTTTACTAGAAGCTCATTGAGTTGTCCCACATTAGGAAAGGAGGATTGAGCTTTAAGGAGAGCAACTTCAGCTTCAGCTTTGTTCTTCTCATGCTCTAGTTTATGCTTTTAAGACTGAATAATAAGCACTTGATTTGTGAGCTCTTGAAGTTGAATGGACCTGAGAGATAAGGGTTTTGAAGATGAAGCATTTTTAGTTTCAACATTTGAGGTAGAATGAATCCCTTCATCTTTATCTACTTCATAATCCCCTTTACTTTCATCTACAATAATGATTGGATCATCTTCAGGGGAGTCCAAGTCCATGAAGTCAGCTTTTACATTTTTTAACAGTTTTACCAGGTCCTCTAGTTTGATTATTTTTATGCTTTATCTTCCTTGAATTATCTAGCAATTGTGCTGCCCTCTTCCCTGTATTAGTTTGAGTGAGGATAGTTTCCAACCCTTCACTAACAAAGTAGGGTTTTTATGTAAGAATATTTGGGTCAGTACTTGCAAATGCATGATCAAGTGAATAGTTTTTGGTTCCTTCATCCATGCCTTGTTGTGGAGGCAGAGAATCATTAGGAGCAGATTTTCCAGGATCAGCTTCAGCTGTGGAATCTGCTGAAGCGTCACATCCTAATGCAGACTCAGAGTGAATAATGAAGGAAGCTAAAAATATTAGCCTAATATGAGTAAATGCTGACATACCACTACTAAGCTGAGGGTTGGCTCCATCTTCACTGGTGAACCTTAAAGAAGTTGGATCACTAGTTGCTTGTTAGTCCTCTTTATGCATTTCAGGATCCACAGGTGTAGAAACTGGAGGCTGGCTTAGGTTTAAATCCATGGTTGAGCTGGATTTTTTCTTTCTTTTTGAATGACCAGTTTTAGAGCCAGTGGGTGCTTTGATGACCCATCTTTTGTAGCCTCAATGCTGGACACAAAGGTATATTTTGAAGAAGATTGCTTCTTGTGCCCAGACTTAGCTCTGGACTTTTTGCCTTAGGAATCCTTCTTCTTAGTATGTGAGGGGATTTTAGGAGCTTTAAAAGCCACAGGAGTATCTACTTGGCAGATAGCCAACATGTGGTCTATGAAGAGAGGTCCTTCAAGTTGGCCTTTCTTTAGTATTAAATTGTTGACACTGAAAATTTAAGTGGGAATACTTATGACATTATTAGTACCATATCCTTCCATTCTTAGTTCCAATAAGAGTGACAAAAATCTTGGGTAGGGGATGAATTTCTCCCTATTTTTCTTCTTCAGCTTTGAAATAATGTCATCCCATATTAATTTTGCAAAATCAATATTAATCCCCTTAGTTAGACAGTATAAGATGGTGGCATCTTTGTTACAGATTTGGTCGAACCAACCAATCTTTCCCCTAAGGCACTTAATGATTTGTGCAATTAACAATCTCCACCTAGGAGGAAGAAACACCTTTTTAAGGGTTCCTTTGGTCTCAATTTCTTCCCCATATCCTATTGAAGGAAACCAAGCTCTTACATCCTCTATGGAAGGGGTTCGAGCAAAATCTCTTGAATGTGCTAAGTAATTAGCCCCAATAGCATTCCTATAATGATGTAAGACCTACTTCACCATGTGTAACTCCAGATGGAGTTGAGAACCAAACTCTTTGGGATTCTCGAACTTTGGCAGTGTACTAAAAGTCAACTGAGTATTCCTTATACATAGTGGTTGATCTATTAAGGCTTCCCTGAAACAACATTTAGAAATGAAGTCTGAGACCCGAAGAAAGTATTTCCATTGTTATCTTTGAAGTGGATCATATTTGGTTAAAACTCTACTTGTAGTACAGGATCATAAGGAATAGGGGTTCCTTGATCTTGAGGTTCATCTTAGTGTTGTTGAGGGATTTGTTCTTAGTTTGGCATTTTTGTTGTTTAGGTTTTGAAGGTTTGGTTTGGGGTTTTGTATGTGTTCTTGATAAATTTATTTGTGTTTGTGACAAGTGAGCTTTGATTGGTTTATATGATTGGTGAAATTTTCACATTTATCTTGAAGAATTGATATTTGCCAAATGGAAGTTATGTGTTTATGAAAAGTTTTAGGGTTTTTCATTGAAATTTAGGGTTTGTTTTCAACATGTGTACTTAACTATGTATTTAATGAAAGTCAGCAAAGCTTGCTTCTGACACCTAGAATAGTAAACAGCCGTTTGTGCACTGTTAAAGTAGGTGAGAGAAAGAGGCGAGGTCATTCGATCATTTGGATATCCGATTTTAATAATATTAAAAGTAAATAACTTCCTTACAAGAAATCATTTAGAGAAAATTATATTAATTTTGAAAATCTCTTTTGCTTTTAAAACTAACCCTTTGATTGATGTTTTAAAGAGCTGAACTAGGTTCAAGTTTGGTGTTATGTTATGCTGAACAGATATTGGTGATTTTATCAACATACATGCGCCAGGAAAGGGGACAAAATCACACATGCTCATGAAAATCCATGAATGAGACATATGTGATTGCTTAGTTACTTCACTTGAGAAAGCTGAAGAGTTAGATCAAAATTATGGTTCAAAACTTAACAAAAAAAGATAAATCAGTTTTGTTTAGTTCTTGATGTGACCAATACCAATGCTCCAGCGAAGGTGACAAAACCACACGTGCTCATGCAAGTTAAAGGTAACATACAAAAACTAAACTGACGTTTTAACATATTAAAGGTTGTTCAGTTTTGGATGAAATCACTAAACCTTTGATGCGGTCTTTGTAGGACTTCAACAAGAAGTTTTACAACTCCCTAGGCAGAGCACCTAACCGTTGTAATAGTAGTATAGGCAAGACTCAGGGGTTGTTATCGTTCTGTAGGGGAATAGGTTGGGAAGGCTTGATCACGGTCTAACAAAATTCTAGGGGTTGAGAGAAGATTATTTTTGTGTTTTTATATTTATAAAAAGCAGGTAAATCTATGGTTTGAGAGGTTAGTTTGTTTAACTATTAATTAAACTAAATTCTAATCTACTGGTGATAACTTTATCATAATTAAATGTATTTACTTAATCATGCATTACTTATCAGATTGCTTCTCCTAATCCTGTTGTCTTGTCACACTTGTGATGATTTATGTAAGTATTCCATAGGTCATTATAACACCCCCATTTTGACAAATATAGCAGCGGAAGCTAATTTGGGGTATTACTTCATAGTACAACAGTCATAATCATAGAAAACGGCTCATAAAGAGACGTTTTTGGAAAATTTAGTTATCATTTATTTATTCATTAGAGTTTTACAAAAAGAGAGGTCCCAAAATCTAGAAACATAAAGTTTGAATGATAACAGTTTAGCCATCTTCAAGTCCGTGCCATTCCGTGCCATATGTTGCTTAATTACCTAAGATAAACATGCTAAAAAGATCAACACAATGGTTTAGTGAAATTCATAGGTTTATGATAAACAGTTTGAATACAAGTCATCATAACAGTGGGCTACGTTGTTATACACCCATAATAGTAATAATTGCAATGTAGATACAATTATCATAGAAAATAGTATTATTGCCCTAAGCTCATGACACTGAAGCCTTGAGATAATCAATAATCATAAGTAGTTGCCCCAACGGGTGCCTTTGCCAAACACCCGAATAGTTAATTCAAATGAAGTGCGTTTGGTTACTAAAAGTACATGTACACCAACGGGGGGAGTTCAGTCCCAAATAGATCTACTCACAGCATTCGCGCTTACTCCGAAGAGTAATTAACGGTTAATGATAGTGGGGTCTTAATGGCAAAAGTAAGGACTTAGGCAATAATGCATCAGGATAGCATATAGTTGGAAAAACACTTGTATTCATGGTTTATAGCATGTATCCCCCTCGCGGGTTTATGAAACACTTCAAAGATTTAAAATGCGAGGCTATGAACTTACCTTAACAGGGAAATCTGATTGATGGAAAAAGTATAGCAATGAAATGCGTCCCGTAATGGGAGTACGATGTTTATTCATACCCCGGCGGGGAAGTTCAGTATAATTGAAAGTAAAACGGCTTCAACACGCAACCTGAGGTAATATGTCAAGTCTTAGTTTGATTGTTTATGTTTCAAAACTTTACAGAGTTTAACATACATATTTGATTTATTAATTTATGGAATATTGCATCACTGTTCGGGCCATCATAATTCAGAGGTCATGTAGTAAACGTTTGTGGAGCCAGGACAATTTAAATCGTAAATCCAGTAAACTCATCAAAACGTATACCCAAATGAAACTCCTCACATGAAGCTCCCTAGTAACGTGATACATTATAGTTTTAAGTTTTCTTCAAAAGCTAGTCGATGATAAATTACGTTAAATATATAAAGTAATTGTTTTATAATGTGTCGATCGATGATTAATAACGAAAAATGTGTCGGGTTTTAATAAAATCGAGTCTTATAATATTAATCTATATTTTATAATTAATATTAAAAATATTATATTTTAAATTTTTAAGTTTGCAAAAATGACAATATATACCCTTGATTTATAAACTTTTACAAATTTAGTCCTTTATATATAAAGGATATATAATTTAAACCTTTAACTTTAAAACTTGGTAAAACAACCCCTTGTAGTTATAACTTTAGGAATATGACATTTTCAGCCCCTCTAGTTATAATTTCCAAAATATTTATAGTATATACCCCTTGCATGGGATTTATTTGCAAAACAAATCTAAAAACCATAATAATGATATTTTTGAAATCTAAAAGAGTTTTGCATCTTATGGCTTACTAGAATAAGCTAAAATAAATAGAGTTTACGAGCTTATAGCTTATGAAAAGGGCTTATGAGCTTTAAAGATCAAAAATGGGTCGTATAGTTTATATAAATTAAAACGCATGAATTTGTGAATCAAAAACTAAAACAAGAGTTTACACATGATCTTAGGAAGCTTATTAGAGTTTGAAAACAGAAAATAAGCTTATTGAACAAGAATTAAGCTTACCTGAGCTAGAAATGGATCGAAAATGGTGTTTATGGGTCGAACTCTTGGAAATCGGCTTCAATGTCTTCTTTTTCATGTTTCTTGGCTTCAATTCTAATCTTGGGGCTTCACTTCTCTTCCTTGATCTTGGTTAAGATTCCATTTATGTGTTTGATAAATTTTGAGGTGTGTTTGAATAGGGTGGGAGTTTTGACTATTTATAGGGTTCAAAAACCCCTTGGTGCCCAAGAATACTTAGAGTAATGGCCAAGGTCTTGTAGGTAGTGACTAATAACAGCTATAGGGTGAGTATGAATGGCTAGGATAGTAGTTAAGGGAGGTGGAGACTTGTGGGAGTACACGACTAGCAAAGGTGGTGATAGAGGTGCTTTCGTTTGCTTGGTGGCCAAGGGAGGTGATGAAGGTGCTTGTAAGGTGTAGGTGGCTGCAGTACTGGTGGTGATGTAATAGTGGTGCTTAAGGTGCTTGTTTGGTTTAAAATAGGTTAAAAATGAAAATAAGGGTGTGTTGGGTTGGTTTTGATTTCGGGTTAGGGTTTTTGGTTTTAATTCGAGTTAGGGTTAGGGTTTAGGATAGCTTAAGGTTTAGGATTAAGGTTTAGTATTAAGATTAGGGTTTAGGATTAAGGTTTAGGGTTTAGGATTAAGGTTTAGGATTAAGGTTTAGGTTTAAAATGAAATTAGGGTTTTAGGGTTTTGTTTAGGGTTTAGGGTTTTAGGACGATTTAAGGTTTAGGTTTAGGGTTTAGAAGTTGTACATTGTACTAAAGAGGTGGTATGAAATCTAGAATGAAAATGGTAGAAAATGAGCTTATTTGAATTCATGCATTGTTGATTTATACATTGAGTATTTAGGACTTTTACATTAACTTGGAAGGAAAATATAATTAAAATATTGTGCATTGTACACTTAAACACATGCTTGAAGGTTTGAACATTCATTTTATATGTATACATTACATATAGTTAAGGTTTTGATATAAACGTTTAACGTTTAATGTTTGTTTTAAAATAACATTTTGAAAAGCATGTTAAATAGATAACGTACATGATATAGAGGATATTAGAATATTGACTTGACATATTAAGATGTTTACTTGCTATACGTGCCCAATACTTGATGTGATAACATAGATAGAGATGGCATGGGTAGTTGCGTGAGCTTGTTTACTTTAGTTATGTAAAGTAGGTTACATAATGGAATAAAGCAAAAATTTCCCTATAAAAAGGTGGTATATATAAATAGGAAATTTGAGGATATTCACAAATGGCATCAACTTAATCGATGATAATTACATTGCTTGAAAAATTACGGTTGTTATTGTCCCCAACCTTTAAAGAAGCTCTCTCGCCTCGAGATTTAGTTGGACTTTGAAGTGATGTTGGAAAATAGATGTGGATATTTAGCATGAATTTCATCTTCGCGTTCGCACATAAATTCTAGTCCTCTTTTAGAGTTCCATCATACTTTGACTATAGGAATACGACTTTGTCTTAGTTGCTTGACTTCTCGATCCATAATCCCCAATAGTTCTTCCACAAAGTTGAGTTTGTCATCAAGCCGATGCTCTTTTATTGGAATTACAAGGGATTCGTCAGATAAGCATTTTTTTAGATTAGAGACGTGGAATGTATTGTGGACATTTCTGAGTTCTTCAGGAAGCTTAAGTTTATATGCCACTGGACCAATCCGTTCAAGGATTTTGAATGGTCCAATGTACCGAGGGTTAAGCTTTCCTCGGTTTCCAAAAAACAATGACAACCCTTTTCGAGAAGGTGATACTTTAACTAACATGATCGCCACTAAAATTCTAAAGGTCTTCGTATTACATTGGCGTAACTTCTTTGCCGATCTCTTGCAGCTTGCAAGCATTGTTGAATTTGCACTATCTTTTTAGTGGTTTCATGAATTATTTCTGGTCCCGTCAGTTGAACGTCTCCAACTTCGGTCTAGCAAACAGGTGATCTGCACTTTTGACCATAAAGTGCCTCAAATGGTGCTGCCTTAATACTGGCATGGTAACTGTTATTATAAGAAAATTCCACTAATGGTAAGTGTCTTTCCCATCCTTTTCCAAAATCTATAACATAAGCTTGAAGCATATCTTCGAGTGTTTGGATGGTTCTTTCATTTTGCCTATCAGTTTCGAGATGATATGTCATACTCATGTCTAATTAAGTACCAAAAGCACTTTATAATGATTGCCAGAATCTGGATGTGAAATGACTGTCACGATCCGAGATGATGGATATCGGCACTCTATGTCGGGAGACTATTTCCTTGATGTATAACCTTGTAAGGGTTTCCATACTATATGTCTCTCGGGTAAGGATGAAATGTGTGGATTTAGTAAGGCGATCAACAATGACCCAAATTGTGTCATGTCCGTTTGATGTTCTGGGCAGTTTTGTAACAAAGTCCATCATTATTCTCTCCTACTTCCGCATAGGAATCTACGGTTATACTAGTAAGCTGGATGGCTTTTGACATTCAGCTTTAACTCTAGAACATGTTAAACACTTGCTGACATATTCAGCAATGATTGCCTTCATGTTAGGCCACCAATAGAGTTTCTTTAGATCCTGATACATCTTGTCAGAACCTCAGTGAAGGGAATACTTTGATTTATAAGACTCATGCATGATTAAGTCTCTCAAACTACCGAAGAGTGGTAACCAACTTCGATTCTTGATACATCGGGTTCCATCAGGACGTATTTCAAATGATTTGTTCATTCCTCGTAAGTTCTCAGCTTTGAGGTTTTCTTCTTTGAGTGCTTCATTTTCGGCTTAGAGGATTTGTGATGGTAATTTTGGATGAATGGTCATGACTAATGATCTAACTCAATGTGGTTTAATTCGTTCCTTTCGGCTTTAGGCATCTGCCATAACATCTCACAATCGTAATCTGCGAGCAATTCTAACCAACGGCGTTGTCTCATATTCAACTCTTTTTGATCAAGGATATGCTGATGACTTTTATGATCAGTGAACACAGTAAAGTTTGTACCGTATAGATAGTGTCTCCAAATTTTAAGAGCGAACACTATTACTCCTAATTCGAGATCATGAGTGGTATATTTTTCTTCATGAGGTTTGAGTTGTCGGGATGCATATGCAATAACTTTTTCCCTTTGCATTAATACAGCTCCCAGTCCTTGAAGTGATGCATCACAGTAAACAACAAAATCGTCGTTTCCTTCTGGTAATGCTAAGATTGGAGCTTCATATAGCTTTTGTTTAAGTAGTTGAAAAGCTGTCTCTTGGTCTTTTCCCCAGATATACTTTTTGTTTTTCTGGGTTAATTTAGTCAAAGACTTTGCAATCTTCAAGAAATCTTTGATAAATCTTCGATAGTAGCCGGCAAGTCCTAAGAATTGACGTATTTCTGTAGGTGTAGTAGGAGATGCCTAATTTTTAACTGCTTCAATCTTGGTGGGGTCAACATGAAGTCCTTGACTATCAATTAAGTGTCTAAGAAATTATACGATACTGATCCAGAAATTACACTTGGAGAACTTGGCATATAATTTCTCTTTTCTGAGTAATTCCAAGATTATTCTTAGATGATCTGCATGTTCTTCTTTGTTACGAGAGTAGATGAGAATATCATCAATGAACACTATCACAAATTTATCCAAGTATGGTTTGCACACACGGTTCATGAGATCCATGAATACAGCAGGTGCGTTAGTTAAACCAAATGGCATCACTTGAAATTCATAGTGTCCGTACCTCGTTCTGAAAGCAGTTTTGGGAATATCTTCATTCCTTACTCTCAGTTGATGATAGCCTGATCTTAAGTCGATTTTCGAGTAGACACTCGAACCTTGAACTTGGTCGAATAAGTCATCGATCCTGGGTAATGGATAATGATTCTTTACAGTAAGTTTATTCAACTCCCGGTAATCGATACACATTCTGAAAGATCTGTCTTTAATTTTAACAAATAAGATAGGAGCTCCCCAAGGCGAAGTACTTGGTCGGATAAAACCTCTGTCTGCCAATTCTTGAAGTTGGTTCGATAGTTCCTGCATTTCTGAAGGAGCTAATCTATAAGGTGCTCGGGCTACAGGTGCCGCTCCTGGAATTAGATCGATTTGGAATTCTACTTGGCGAACGGGAGGAAGGCCAGGTAGATCTTCAGGAAAAACTTCTGGGAATTCTCTGACTACTGGGATATCTTCTAGTCTTTTCTCGTCTGACTTCTTCTCCATTACTTGGATTATGAAAACTTGACAACCTCGGGATATATACCTTTCGGTTTTTATACAGGATATGAGACTTAGTCGGGTTTTACTTTGATCACCTCGGATGATCAAAGTTTCACCGTTAATTGGGATGTGGACGACTTTCTCGTCACAAATAATTCTAGCATGATACTTGGATAACCAATCCATACCAATGACGACGTCGAAACTACCGAGTTTAATTGGCATAAGATCAATTTCGAAAGGTTGATTTAACAGAATCAGAGTGCAACCCTGGATAACGGTATTAGTGCCTACTAAGTTTCCATTGGCCATTTCAATATCGTAAGTGGTATCTAGTGTAATTGGTGGGATATTAAGCATAGAAGCAAGAGTTATGGATACAAAACTTTTATCTGCTCCAGAATCGAATAATACTCTAGCTAGATGTTGGTTTAGAAGGAACGTACCCGTGACTACGTTCGGGTCTCGGTGAGCGTTCTTATCCCTCAGCAAGTATGCTCTTCCATGGGCACTGTTGTTTGCCTTTGAGCACTGATAATTGTAATGCCCTTTCTCTCCACAGGCATGACAAATTACTGATACTGGTTGCTGATTGCTTCCAGTGGCTGGTCCTTTGTTTCTGGTCAGATGACCCACCCTGCTGCAAGTCTGACACTTGACAGTGCAAGGTCCTGTGTGATGTAAAGTGCATTTCTTACACAAAGGAAGGCTTCCAGTATACCTACTGTTTTCAGTTGGGGTGGCAGCATAAGACCTGAAGGTTTCCTGTCTTTTATTCTGCTGTTGGCGGTAATCATTGTTGCGGTTGTTATGGTTGTTTTGATAGTTGTTGATGCGATTATTGGGGTAGTTGTTGTTGTTAGTGGTGTTCCTTCTATCATCAAACTTTCATTTGTGATCATTGATTCCGTGCATAGAATTGTGCTTTGTTACCTGATCCATCAACCTCTGAGTTATGGTAATGGCTTCCTCCAAAGTTTGAGGCTTTGAGGCAGTAACATTTCCTTCAATACTTTTGGGTAATCCCCCGATAAAGACTTCCATAAGTTTCTCAGAATTTGGTACCATAGTTGGACATAAAACTGCCAATTCTTAGAATCTTCTAATGTAAGTCTTGAGATCATTCCTTTTTACAGTCAGATTGTAAAATTCATCTTCCATTTTCTTGACCTCGGTTCACAGATAATACTTCTTTATTAAGAGCTTTTTAAATTCGATACAGGTGATTTTGTAAGCTTCCTCTATTCTAATAGGCTGGGCGAATGAATTCCACCAGGACAAAGCTTCTTCAGTTAGAGTACCAGTAGCAAATTTCACTTTGCAGTCCTCGATACAGTTGCTACGGGGAAATACCGATTCAGTTCGTTTAAACCAGCAGATGAGGCCAACAACGCCTTCCATACCTTTGAAATTGAAAGGTTGGCATCTCATAAACTCTTTGTAGCTACATTTTCTTGCTACATGAGTTTCTCTTTGTCCGGTGTTCCTATTGGTATTGTCAGCATTTTCCATGGTAGCAGCTTGTGCTTCCAGAGCTGCAGCAACACTATCAGCAACTAGTTTCCTGATGGCAGCCTGAGACATGGCTGGTGTTGCAGATGTTGGTGTCCTCTTGGGAGCCATTCTATCAACATTTACCAGATAACATATAATAATAATATATCATTGTATGGATTCTTATTTGGTATAAGTTCTAACAAATAAATACACATTCTTTGATATTACATTATAGAATATAACGGAAATTTTTTGGAATGGACCCTCTAACAAGCATCTAACTCATTAGGTTTCTCAGGGTCTGGTTCACTTTCCAGTGGTTTCATACCGCGACCACTTAGATAATTTATCAAAGGCTAATCTGGTGGTGGTGTAGGTGAAATCGTATGCTCAATATCTTGATTATTAATCATATCCATGATATCTGGGTACAAAGGTTTGAGAAAACCGGGTGGTAAGAGAGTCATAGTAACCTAGATACATAAAGATACGATACATCACACTACAGAATATAGGATAGACAACCACGACATACATAAATCGGTATCATAAAATAGCGAGGTATAATGGAATCACAACTTCATTATGTCATAAACAACTTGTCTACATATTTTACATAATCAAAATTTAACAAGTGTTGTTATTTATGCCACACATCCCGTGGTTGGATTCTAAACAAAAGTTGTAAATGACAAAGATCTAGTCTAGTAGTCTGGTGGTCCTCCCTTGTGGTTCTTGAGCTCACAGATCTTGTCCAGAAGACTCTTCATATCTGATCGGTGGCGAACCTAGATATCCTCGATAATCATCTCTAGAGTAGAAATCCTGACGCGAGCAAGAACAATCTCGTCATCATACCTTATTTGCTTTCTCTGAAATCCAGAAATCTGGGTACGGGCTTCTTGAAGTTCAGTTTCTAGTTGGTCAAAATCTCTTTGTATGATTACTCGACCATTACTAAGACCTTCTATCTTATCTTCCATGCGCTCAATGCGCTCAAGAAGGAGCTTATCTAAGTGATTCAAAATAGTCTTGATCTGTTCCTTATGGCGCTCCAGATGTGTCTTATGGGAACTCTCTCCAATCTCAAATACCTGAGGTGGGGTAGAAAAATCAGAGGAGGATGATAGGAAACGGGCTCGTTTCTGAGGTGGTAAAATCTTTTTAGGAAGAAAGAAATCTCGGGGATCAAACAGTGGTGATGGTGGTAATACTGAAGATGGAGACAAAATAGTTGGTGGAGCAATAGGAGTTCGTGGTAGTGGAATAGGTAATTCATTATTAGTAGCATTATATGCTTGCATAACTTTAATATACGAATCATCGTGGAAAAGTGAGATGGCTAGCGAGGCTAAAAGATCCTTAGATAAATAAGGATCAAAAGAAGTGTTTCTCGGTGATGCTGGGGAATAGTCAGGAGTATTCGTAGAGGAAAAAGCATCCTTAACATTGGAATTAGATAGGACGATAATAGGGTGGGTGGATGTAGACATAATTCTGTAACAATCTAGTGGTAAATAACATAAATTATTTATATATAATTAATAGTTATGTATCTTTACATATTATTCAGGAAATGTATTGGCACGGATGACTTTCTTGGATGAAAAATGGTTATAGTTTAGGTTTTAACCTTGTTCTCTATAACCGTGGCTTTTGATACCAATCTGTAACACCCTGATATTTCGACATAGCAACGAAAGCTAAATTGGGGGTATTACTTCATGAATCAACAGTCATAATTATAGAAAATGACTCAAAAGAGACGTTTTGGAAAATTTAGATATCATTCAATAATATATCAGAGTTTTACAAAAGAGGTCCCAAAATACATATGAAAACATATAGTTTGAATGATAAAAAGTTTGGAAGTCCTTAAGTCCAATGCCACTTTGTGTCATAGGTTGCTCAATTACCTGAGATAAACATGCTAAAAAGGTCAACACAAAGGTTGAGTGAAATTCATAGTTTATTAATATAATAGGTGAATTACAATTCAATGTTAATAGTAATAATTGCAAGAATACAATTATTCATGGTTAAACCATATATTATACTATTGCACTAAGCTCTTGACACCGAAGCCTTAAGTTAAATATTATTCATAAGTTGTTGCCCCAGAAGTGTGAGTTGTGCTTTGCCAAACAACCAAGAGTTCATCAATGAATGCGTCGCTTGGCCAGTATGTACCAGAAACCTTGGTCGGGTAGTTCAATCCCAATAGATCTATTCATGGGGCATTCGGCTTTACTTCGCAAAGTAATTAAGGGTCTTGATAGTGGGACTTCCTTTTGGCAAATAGATGGTACTTAGGCATAATATATCAGAGATTAGCATACAGTTGAAAAATATTTGTATTCATGAGTTTTTAGCATGTATCTCCCCATGGGGTTTAAAAAACTTATATAGGTCCGGGGACTATGACACTCACCTTGATAAGGTGTGTTGATTGATGTCAAGTGACTCATATGAGATAATAATGGCTTCGTCACGTAACCTGGGGTAATATGTCAAGCCTTAGATTTGATTGTTTAACGTAAATGATTTTGGTTTATTAGTTTGTGAAAACATCATATCACTGTTCGGGCTATCATAATCCATAGGTCATGTAGTAAACGTTTGAGGAGCTAGGATACTTTAAATCGTAAATCCAGCAACTTGTCAAAACGGTCTCACCCAAATTAAAGAACATCATATAAAATTCCATAGTAACGTGATTACGTTATAGTTTTATATTGAATAGGATTTTTTATCTTTTTAAGTTTCTTCAAAAGCTAGTGGATGATAAATTATGTTAAATATATAACATAATTATTTTATAGTGTTTCGATCGACGAATGATAACGACAAATGTGTCGGGCTTTTAATAAAATCGAGTCTTATAATATTTAAATATATTTTTATAATTAATATATAAAAATATTACATTTTATACCCTTGAGAATATGAAAATGACAATATATACCCTTGGTATATATATATATTTATAATTTTTAACCCTTTACTTTATATTTAAAACATTTAAACATTTTAAACCCTTAATTTTGAAATGTGGCAAAACAGGCCCTTGTGGTTTTGAGTTTAGGATAATTACATTTTTGGCTCAAAAGTCTAATAGTTTCAAAATTTACAATATATACCCTTATCCATTGAAATGTTTTGCGTTTTTAGTCCAAATTCCATAATCTTTGTATTTTTTATCTCAAAATCAAATTGCAGCTTATAGCTTATTACTATAAGCTAAAATAAGTAAGTTTTATGAGCTTGTAGCTTATGAAAAGAGCTTATGAGCTTAAAAATCCAAAATTGGCACGTTTGGTTTAGAAATAATAACCCGAAAGCTTAGAGCTTTGAGAGTTTGTTTTTAAGCTTGTAAAAATGATAAGTTAGCTTATAGGACCAGCTTATACCTTTTAGCTTATGGGGTTTATGAATAGAGCTTATTAGGATTTTAAGAATGCGTTTGGTTTAGGAAAACCAAATGAATAAGCTTTAGGGTTTAAGGGCTTATTTCATGTGATCATAAGGATGTATAGGAGCTTATATATAATCTAAAACATTGTTGATCCCTTTTTAACAGATCTTACTTAGCTTGTTAAAGCTTAGTTGTGTTAGATAGACCCAAAAACATCTATAGTTAGAAACTAAGATTGAGTAATCCATAAACTATGCAGTAACTAGTTTGCAAATACTAAGAATAGCATAAAACAGTAAACAAACTTATTACTAATCATTCACCCTCAATATTTAATTAAAAACGATCACTCTGAATAGTGATCTAGTGGTTTCAAAATAACTTGTATGCTAGTATATTAAAGCATGTACCTGTAACATTATGCCTTAGGGACTCATTTTATACACCAAGGAGTCCTACATGGCTTACAATACTTTCCTAACTTATCATGATCTTTTCAATAACAAGCAATCTCACCTAACCCAATTAAGTTTATACCATATCTTCTTTCACAAAACTAATTTCTTATCTTCGTAAGTATTCTTGTTCTCCAATCAATCTTTGATCTTATCTCTGTCAGCATATTCCTTCCAGCAGTAGTAATCACTCAGCAGTTGTAACTGAGCACAAGCAGTATTAACTTTGCTTTAGATGCTTTTCTCTAGTTAGTACTAACATACTCTAGCTAGTACTAAATTTTGTCTACTAGCAGTGTAGTTACACTACTTAGGAAACCCTAATGGGCTTACAAAACGCGTTAAGTGATTATGATCTTTTCTATAAGTAAACATAATCTCTTAAACAAATAAGTCTATACATATCTTCTTTACAAATATTTGATACTTATCTTCATAAGTATTCTTGTTCTTCAATCAACCTTTATCTCTTCTCTGATATGTCTTTGATCTCATCTCTGACAGTATTAATCCTTCCAGCAGTTGTAACTGGGCAGTAGTAACTCTAAGAATCATCTTGAAGTCTTTTAATCCCAACAATCCTCCTTTAAACTTAATGTTCATCATCTAAATCTTCAAGTTTCATTAAAAGTATTCACTATCACCAGGAGGATGCATTAAAACACTTCATTGACCCTTTTCTTGCTTTGTTATGAGCTTGAGTAATTGATAACACATCTCATTCCAACGATCAGCTTGAATCTTCTTGTTCAGCATGTTTGAGATTGTTATTGGTGTAAGGGGATATCTTTTATCAACCAACATAAAGATATGTAGATTTTTAAACCTTACAAAGTGCACTCCACAGTTATCAAATAGCTTCCAAATAGTCACTTTGTACCCTTATAGATTTCTCCATACTTCACTTTTTATGTCAGGTTTAAACATTACTTTTAAATCACCCCATAACACTCTTTTATAATCCTCCTCTAGCCTTGTATTCCTATGTTTAGCTTTAACCAACTTCCATAGGGTCTCTAAGTCTTCTCTATCAATACCCTGAAGCGTCTTTATCATTGATGAATACCTTTTTAAGCTTCCATCAGCCCTTATCAATTTAAAGTATCCCATCCTTTCATCTTTATCAATATGGTATTCAACAATCACTGGAGGCTTAGTAGCTAGAGGTATAGCATCAATTGCTACCTCATCATCTTTAACTATCTTAATATGCCTTTTCATCTCTGCCTCCTCTTGATCATCTTTTTCAACTTCTACATGCTCATCTATCTTCTGCTTCTTTGACCTATTAGATTCAAGTTCATCCCCTGCTTTTTTAAAACTTTCCTCTGTTCTTGTCTCACTGCCTTTCACTACTTCTGAATTCATGTCCATAAAAGTATTTACTCTTTTCATTTCTTTATCAAACAACTTCTAGATTTCATTATAGCTTTTGCTCTTTAACTGACTATGTTTGAATCCAGCCATATTCTTTAAATAGGTAGACATTTGATTTCTCTTTTGAGCTTTGGTAGGTAGATTTCTTCTTATCTCTTCAGCTCTAAGCTTTGCAAAGTGTTTCTTTCTTCTGTTCATGAGCTCTACAAACAATCTTGATCTTTCTTTAATGGTTATTTCTCCCTGTTCTTCTACTTGTAACCTCTAAGCTAATTCAAAGTCTGCCTCCATCATAGCTTGTGTGTTATCCCATGATTCAATCAAATCTATGTTGGCTTCTTCTTCCTTTTGCTTTGCAAGCCTCTCTTCTTTAATAAGTTCAGCTTGCAACTGAGCTTCAAGATTTCTAGCCATTTCTTCATCAAGAGCAACTTGATCTTTCTTCTTTAATGGCACTTCAGGCTCCACCATTTTTCCTTTGCCTTTGTCTTTTACTTGTGGAAGTTGTGATTGTGAAGAAGAAAATGTTTTTGTAGATGCAGATACTTGTTCTTCCTGATCATGAAATATAATTCCCTTAGCCCTTGGTCTAACAGATGTAACTGTTGTAGCAGCAGTTGTAACAGGCTTGGGTTTTGCAGTTTTGATCTCAATCAAAGTTTGAGCAAGAGTCAATTCATCTGGAATTTCAACACTGGCACTGGCAGTAGTAACTACTTCAGCAGCACTAACTGGAATTGACTTTGTAGTTGTAGCAACACTAACTACAGGCTCTTCAACCACCTTTTCAAACTCAATTTCCTGCTCTTCCAACACACCTGTATCAAACATCAGGTTGTCATCATTCATCTCTTGAGTCTCATTCACCAAAGTCACTTCTGCATCAGCATCAAGGTCTTCAATCTTCCTCCCCTGTTTGGATGCATCCTCCTGAGCACCCAAACTGGCATCATTAGAGGATTCTACCCTGCTAGAGGAACCAACCTTTCTTAACCTTCTTAGCCCTGAAGGTCTTGACTTCCTTCTCTTTTCCAACTGCTTGACTCTCTTCTTTAAACTAGTAATCTCCTTTGCTTGAGCAGTCTTGGCTTTCTCCAAATCAAGGACTTTCTCTTGTAGGCTGGTACATAAATTCATCAATTCAGAAAGTTGCATACTATCCTCACCACTTTGAGGTGGATCATAGGAAGGGGTAGATACATGAGCCTCATCAGTGACAGGCTCTGTAGGACCACTGTCTTTCCTCTGTTTCCTCCTTGACTTCTTCTTTTGAGGTTTAGATGATGATGGTTGAGAAATAATTAGTTATTTGGGTGGAGTATGTTTTTTTTATGTCCGTAGGATTTTTGTTTTTATATGTGTGTTGTAAGTTTATGGTTGTTTTTTGATATTGTTCTTTTGTTAATGTTAAAACAGTGAAGATCAGAACCTTTTGTTTCTGGAGGCCCAAGACTGAGTGAAGAATGGGGCTTCACTAAAACTAGCATAACTTTTGGGCCCCAAATCACCCTATTCTATGAGTTAGTCATGTTTTAACGATCTTTCCATTTTTATTGAACTTTGTTTTTGAGGTAGTGTTCGGCCCCGTTTGTCTTTTGAGCCCATTTTCGACTTTCTATGCCTATTTAATAGTTGTATGTGATATGAAATAATATATGACAAATCTAATTTTGGAAAGTATCATGATTATCGGTATTCGTTAAATCAACGATTGTTAGAAGAACGGGGCATGCAGACTTGTGCGACGCATACGGGTTGTATCTAATTTTTGATTGCCTATGATTTTTGTGAGTATTTAATTGAGACGTGAGGTGGGCATCAAGTTAAGCCGACAACACTTATTTGATTGTTATATAAAAACTAACATACTTAATCTATATAATTATAATCTACAAATAATCATGTGTGTTGCTTAACCTGTTGTTTTATTTGCTAACATATAATCTAAAAGTTGAGGTTATTACTTTATTAGCATTTCAAAGTTAAATAAGGCAGTAAGCCAAACGAATATGGTTTACATACAACCTAGTTTCTTAGCGTAGTTGAAAAAATGCACGAGTTGACAACAAAATCCGACCAAATGGGCAAATTGTATTCTTGTTGAGGGGAATGATGTATTTTGCAACTTTAAAATCTTTGTATTGGTATTACTCCTATGTTTGAAGTTTGAATGGCATGTTCAACGAAAGAAGCATATGATTCTAAATGCACAGTTGTAATCTCTTCAATTGTACCAATTATGATCTTCTCAAGTTGAAAGATCTGAGGCCCTTTAAACTGCAAGCATGTTATATATGAGTACAAATGGTATTTTGTTCATGTAACATATGCGAGTTGAACAAAATTGGAGTGATGTTTTATTTACCTAGGGAGTCAGTTTAGCCTTTTCAAGACGACTCAAATAAGTAACTCTTGCATTGCCTTCTTTGTGTAATTCCTATCACCATAATGATGTAAAAGCAAATGATTGTTATGGATTTCGCCTATTTAATGGGAACAGTGGGCAAACAAAAATATTATGTAGTACAACTTATTTCTAGATAAGAAAATACCTTATTATAACCCAATCCAATAGCTGCACTATACATCACTTTTGGACCGGTCTCCTTTTATGGTAATTGATGCTGACTAAGACCTGCAAAATGGATAATTGCGATTTGATTAACTTATGTATAAATCAAGCGATTAATTTTTTTGTGTTCTAATAAGTTCCATGGATGATGGATAGTCACTACAAACAGTAAACTGAATTATAGATTCAAATACTACAAAAACATCCCTAAAATAAGATTGTGTTGACTTATGATGTCAACTCAAAACCTTAACAAACTAAAAATTGATATATAATGCTTACACATTACTCAGTCTGTAATACATGCTTAAAACTATGGATGGAAATGGGTCGGGGAATTTCAGGGATCATGTTTCCCATCCCCAATCTCAATATCCATCCCCATCCCCGGCCTCATACCCGACGGAGATTAAAATTGCAATCCCATCCCCGTCCTCATCGGGGACGGGGATTCCCATCGGCGAATCGGGGATTTTTTTTGCACGTATAATCAAGTCTTTGTAATTATTCAAATTTATATATTTTTGCACTTAGTTACCGTAACATCCAGCAAAGTATAATAAGCATTAAAAATAGAATTTACGAATTAAAAAATTTAAGATACATAACTTCATAAATAGTTTTGCATACTTGGTACATGCATCAAGAATTCAAGACCGGTTGAAACAAAAGTACATGTCTACAAGTCAAATTGCGAAGACTAAAAAGAGAATTCAAATAAACTCATAATAAAAGCAAATCTGTAAAGTTTGGTATGAAATATATCAAATAAATTATCGGGCCTCTAATATAAGTGATATTTTAACTTAATACTTTTTGGGTATGGGTTCGGAACGGGTATGAGTATCAAGAGGGTATTACCATCCCCGCCCCCATCCCTGTTTTTAATATCGGGGATTCCCCATCCCCGTTGTCACACCCCTAAACGAGGCCTGGACGAAATACGTGTCCGGGGGCGTGACGTCATAATATACATTGCACAAGCTCAAGTAAACGACTACTATATGGACGTTTAATAAAACATAACTCGTTGCTTTGATTAAAACAAAATAAGTCTTACAATATTCTCGACATAAATGAAATAGTTTAAGTGGAAGCTTAATAAAAATGCAGCAGAATCATAACATGTTTTTAAGACAAACATTCGTGAAAGACACCCGAAAATGCATGCAACATCAATTAGCACTTCAAGATTAATCCAACTAAGCACCTAAGAAAACATGCTTAAAACAATCAACATAAAGTTGGTGAATTCATAGGTTTGAATTTAGTATCAAGAGTGGACCACAAGTTCATAGCACGCATGTGACAGTTATAACAGATACAACTTCACATAAAAAATATTTACTGTTTCACTAAGCTCATGACACTGAAGCTCAATTTAAAGTAGCATATTATATGCCAAACAAGAAAATAACTGCCCTAGAGGTATCTGACCAAGATCACCTAGTGAAATCCGACATGGTATATATCCATTTGTTCGTGTCTCCCGAATCTAGTAAGCGCTACTTACCCGGATAGGGATAATTAGTCCAAATAGATCTATTTACAACATTCGCGTACTTAACTAATCCATCGGTTAAGAAATTAACGGTTCATGATAGTTCGGGCATTAGTGGTCTATTCGCAACTTAGACAACACGTAATCAGAAAAAGATAATGTAAAGTAACTGTGTCTATAGTTTAAAAACAAGCAATGTTTCTCACCCCAAAGTAGTAAAGTAAAAATAGTAAAACGTAAGGCTATGAACTCACCTTAAGCAAATGGTGAGATAATAATCAACAAAGAGATATAATGCCAAGAGATCCTACTCGCGACCTAAATCAATGACGCGTCTTAGAAAAACGGACAGTATACGTAACTTGTACGAAACGTTTATAAGAGAAAAAGACATCCATGTGTGTTTGTGCTTTGACTTAGTTAACAAAACGTGACTAAATAAAATTATAGAGTTTTTCGTTAAGTTTCGGCGTTTAACTGAAAATTGCCATTTTTAGTAAGTTTATATTTTAGGAAAGTTTTTAGTTTCGGGACGTTAATACCGTCCCCTATATTTGCTAAATCCATATTTCTATAAACGCACTAGAGAAACCTAAACGTTTAACTTCCATGTCTACCTTGCTAATATATACTAAACTTACTATTTTTAGAAACCTTAACGTTTTCCCTAAAATATGTTAACAACGTTTCTAATGATCCTAATTAATATATATGTGTTACTATATGTTTCGCTAATATTTTAAAAGCTCAAATCGTCCAGAAAGTGTCCGAAAACCCATTTTACTATTCATATCAGCCCTTTATTTATTTTGCCGAAAAATATTTCAAGTTTCATTTGGCTATAACTTGGTCGTTTTAAGTCCGGTTTTAGTGTGCGATATATGGAAATCTATCTACTCGAAACGAGTCTTCGAAAAACTACCTTCTCGCCTAATGAAAACATTCTTAAGTGTCCGAAAACCTCAAAATAAAAACGGATCAGCAACATCATTTTTCATAAATGCTTCTAAAAATCCCACCAAACTTCACAATAATGCATAATCTATCCTAATCTCCATTCACAACTAATCCACAAAAAAAACCACGCTTATATCTAATCTAATCTCATCCCTATCAATATTTCAACACACTAATCACTTCACTTAAATCCTAAACACGATATTTGCATAAAAGTTTCCTTGTTTAACATACCCATTTCATTTCTTTTTGAAAAATCAACACAAACACCATAGGACTTTATAGATCTATGCAAGAACATAAGCAAATATATAATAAAAGTAGAAATGAAAGTATAAGTTTCAAAGTAAGCTTACAAGATGAAGAACAAGCTCAAAAAATATAAGAAATGAAGATGGAAGACTTGGATCTTGAAAAAACCCCAAATAATAATCAAACCCTAATTTATAGATCTTAAAAAACCCTTAAATCAATGAATCAATACTTGTAATCACCCTAGATTACCTTATATATCAACCTAGTATGCTTGGATCTTGTAAGAAATCAAAGAAAATGGAAGCCCTATAAAGGGGGTTTTGGCCGTGAGCTTCAAGGAGCAAAGAGGGAGAGAAATTTTGTTTTGGAGACTTGGAAATGATATGAAACCCTAAGTGTGGATATAGTGTGATATTTATAGGCCAAGAATTTAGGGTTTAGGGTATGTCTTGGTTCAAGTCAAGTGGCTTGGACCCTTGGTTTTGGTCCTGTTTGGGCTAGAAAAGAAAGAAAAGAAAAGAGATGAGCTAATTTTTGCTAGTTAGACATAAATGGTTAGCCATTATTCATTATTTAGGTTTAAGTGCTAGTCAAATGTGGTCAAAGAGTGTAAGTATCACATGAGAGGGTCTTACACAAGAAAACAAGACGGAAAGGGACCTTATGGGATGTCACTTTCACTCCCTTACACAACGCATGCATGCATAGAAATTTAAAAGATACTCTCATCTTTTATTTTGAGCTTGGATCCGAATTTTATAAAGGAGGGGGCATAGAACGAAATTTTTGATGTTATACTACGTAACGAATGTTAACTCGGGTTTACATTCAAAGGTGGTAGGTTTCCGGGTCTCCGTTTGACGTAAAACGATAAAACCGTAAAGCATACGCAAAAAGTGTAAAAATCGCAAATGAAGGTGAACGTGACCTATGTAACACTTTAATATGATAAAGTAATGCATATAACATGTAAACTAATCGAAGTCCGAAGCCGGAACGCGTCCGATGACGTTTTTCATATTTACTCGGGTTAACTTCTTGGTTTTACATCAAATTCAAATGAAACAAATAAAATTCAAAATAATGATTGGAATATTTTAACATATTGACCTGAAATTTACGGGGTGTCACATCCTTCCCCCGTTAAGAGAGCTTTGTCTGTAAATCTCAAGCCGTAGCCTTGGACGTAGGTGCGAGGTTAGCGAAGAGATGCGGATACTTCTTTTGCATTTGCTCTTCACGCTCCCAAGTAAACTCGGGACCTCGTCTTGAATTCCAATGGACTTTCATAATTGGAATGTGGCTTTGATTCAATCGTTTAACTTCTCGATCCATGATTTCAACAGGTTCCTTAATGAAATTAAGTTTGTCATCATTCTGGATTTCGTCTTACGGAATTGCTAACGGTTCGTCAGAAAGACACTTTTTTAGATTGGAAACGTGAAAAGTACTATGAACCCGGCTTAGTTGCTCTGGGAGTTCAAGTCGGTATGCAACCGTTCCCACTTTAGCAAGGAATTTAAAAGGTCCAATATAGCGAGGGTTCAGCTTCCCCCGTTTGCCGAAACGTATCACCCCTTTTCATGGCGATACTTTCAACATAACCTTATCTCCAACTTGAAATTCCAATGGCTTATGTCTCTTATCGGCGTAGCTCTTTTGTCTATCACGTACCGCTTGAATACGTTTCTTGATTTGGATGATCTTTTATGTAGTTTCATGAATAATCTCTGGGCCAGTAAGCTGAGCATCCCCAACCTCAGCCCAACAGACAGGCGATCGACTTTCCGCCGTACAATGCTTCAAACGATGCAGCTTTGATACTCGTATGGTAGTTGTTGTTGTACGAGAATTCCACTAATGGTAGGTGTCTATCCCATCTATTCTTGAAATCAAGCACACATGCACGTAGCATTTCCTCCAACGTTTGGATAGTTCTCTCACTTTGACCATCCGTCTATAGATGATAAGTTGTACTCATATCCAATTGAGTACCTAGATCTTTCTGAAGAGACTGCCATAATTAAGATGTGAACCTGCCGTCACGATCGGAGATGATCAAAACCGGAACTCCATGCCTCGAGACTACTTTTTTTAAGTATTGTCTCGTCAATTTCTCCATCGAGTGGTCTTCCTTTATTGGTAAAAAATGAGTGAATTTTGTGAGCTGGTCAACAATTACCCAAATTGTATCTTGTCCAGTCGATATCTTTGGTAATTTAGTTACGAAATCCATTGTAATGTTTTCCCACTTCCATACTAGGATCACAGGTTGAACCAACAAACCATATGGTTTTGACATTCGGCCTTGACTTTTGCACAGGTTAGACACTTACTGACGTAGGTGGCAATCTCAGCTTTCATATTTGGCCACCAATACAGTTTCTTCAAGTCTTGGTACATCTTCTCCGATCCAGGATGAATCGAATACTTTGACTTATGTAACTCGTGCATAATCAAAGTTCTCAAGTCACCAAAATAGGGTATCAAACTTCTATTCTTCAAACACAACGTTCCATCAACACGGGGCTCCAGCTTCTTATCATACAACCCAAATCTTCGGTTCTATAATTCACTTTCTTTCTCGCCTCAACCTGGGCGTTTAAAATTTACACGGGAAGGTTCAGACCAATCATCATGAACAAAGATCGAACTTGTGGCGGCTTAATCCGTTCTTTTCGGCTCAAAGCATCCGTCACCACTCAACAATTCCAACCATCTATGTTGTCTCATGTTCAACTCCTTTTGATCAAGAATATGTTGCAAGCTCTTATCATCAGTGAACACAACGCACTTCGTACCGTACAAATAATGTCTCCAAATTTTGAGAGCAAACACCACCGCTCCAAGTTCTAAGTCATGTGTAGTGTAATTCTTCACGTGAATCTTGAGTTGGCGTGATGCGTAGGCTATGACTTTCTCCTTTTGCATCAAAACCGCGCCCAACCCCTTGTAAGAAGCATCACAGTAAACCATAAAGTTTTCACTACCTTCGGGTAAAGCCATGATCGGTGTACTACATAATTTCTGCTTCAACAGTTGAAATGCAACTTCTGCTTTTTCAGTCCAATCGAACTTTACGCTCTTCTGAGTCAGCTTTGTCATAGGTTTGGCAATCTTTGAGAAACCTTCGATAAATCGTCGGTAATAGCCGGCAAGACCTAGAAATTAATGAATTTCTGTCAGAGTCTTGGGCGATGCCCAATCCTTAATGGACTCAATCTTAGCTGGGTCCACGTGAATGCCTTCGCTATCAATCACGTGACCGAGAAATTGTACCTTTGACAGCCAAAAATCACATTTCGAAAATCCGGCGTACAATTCTTCCTTCTTAAGCAACTTTAAAATTAACTTAAGATGTTCTGCATGCTCTTCCTCGCTCTTGGAGTAGATCAAGATGTCATCAATAAAAACGATCACGAATTTATCCAGGTATGGTTTGCACACCCGATTCATCAAGTCCATGAATACTGCCGGTGCGTTTGTCAATCCAAAAGGAATTACTTGGAACTTGTAGTGGCCATAGCGAGTCCTAAACGTCGTATTTGGAATGTCCTCATCACAAAATCTAAGTTGGTGATAACCAGACCTCAATTCGATCTTCGAGTAAACACTTGATCCTTGCAACTGATCAAATAAGTCGTCGATCCTCGGAAGTGGATATCGATTCTTCACAGTCAGCTTGTTTAGTTCGCGGTAGTCGATACACATCCGAAAAGATCCATCTTTCTTTTTGACAAACAAGACCGGGGCTCCCCAGGGTGAGGAACTCGGTCTTATAAATCCTTTGTCAGAAAGTTCTTGTAGTTGAGTAGACAATTCTTGCAGTTCAGACGGTGCTAATCTATACGGGCTCGTGCCACAGGCGCAACACCTGGGACCAAGTCGATTTGGAATTCAACTTGTCGTGCTGGTGGTAATCCAGGAAAATCTTCTGGAAAGACCTCCGGAAAGTCCCGTACAGTCGGCACATCCTCAAGTCGCTTCTCCTCTGACTTGTCTTCGGTTTCCTTCCTCATAACTTGTGCCAGAAAAATTGGGCAACCTTTCTTAATATATTTCTGAGTCTTAGTGCACGATATAATGCTCAACTTTGACTTCTTTCCTTTGCCACTTCTATCACCTTGAACTATCAAAACTTCGTCTCCATAGGGAATCCGCACAATCTTCTCATCACACACGATCACCGCATGATGGTTCGCTAACCAATCCATGCCGATGACGACGTCAAAACTACCAAGTTCTACTGGCATTAGGTCAATATTGAATGGGTGACCTAATAATCCTAACGTACAGCCTCTAAGTACGGTATTAGTTTTAGAAATTCTCCCGTCGGCTAATTCGACAGCATAGCTAACGTCTAAAGTATCGGGGATTATATCAAGTAAGGTACTAAAAGTAGTCGACACAAAACTTCGATCGGCACCCGAATCAAATAATACAGAAGCATAATGGTTGTTGAGAAGAAACGTACCCGTGACGACGTTTGAGTCGGGGTTAGCGTCTCCTCCACCTAGCACATATGCTTTTCCTCTTGCTTCACCAATCCCATTCTTGTTTCCAGTTTTGTTTCCACGGTTTTGATCTTTCAGCTTTGGGCAATCATTCCTGTAGTGACCTTGCCTCCCACACTCGTAACAAGTTACAACCCTCTGATTCACTACTTGACCCCTCTGAGTAGAAGTAGTGGAATTTGTGGCCTTACAGTCCCGGGTCAAATGCCCAACCTTGTTACACTTCCCACATCTCACAGTGCATGGCCCTTCATGATGAAATTTACACTTGTTGCAGAGAGGTAGTGGTCCATTATACACTCTCCTTTCATTGTTGCCAGCCGTGTAGGCTCTTGCCACATTCTGTCCTCCAACATTCTGTCTTTTGAATGGTGGTTGCTGTCCACGGTTGTCCTTCTGGCTGTTATCGAACTTTCTTTTGTTCTTAGCGTTTTTCATAGCATAACCTTTCAACTTTTGATCCATTAAGTTGTTAGCAATCCGAACATCATCTTGTAGTCTTGTAGGTTCTGCAGCAATCACATTTCCCTGGATATTATTCGGGAGACCTCCAATAAACTTCTCAACTCGATCCTCCTCTTCGGGAACCATCTTGGTGCACAACATGGTAAGCTCTTGGAATCTTTGAGTATAAGCAGCCAAATCGTTGTTCTTCACGGTCAAATTCCACAGTTCAGATTCCATCTTTTGAATTTCAGTCCTTGGGCAGTACACTTCAGCCATTAGCTTCATGAGCTCTCTCCATGACATGGAAAATGCAGCATCAGCTCCAATAGTCCTCTTATGTGAGTTCTACCAAGTTAGTGCACTATTTAACAATGTGCAAGTAGCATACTTGACTTGGTATTTCTCTAGACAATTGCTGATGTAGAATACTGTTTCCATCTTCTCAAACCACCTTATCAACCCGACAACTCCTTCCGTTCCCTTGAAGTTGAGTGGTTGACACTTCATGAAATCCTGGTATGTACACTCTCGAGCAACAGGCCTAACACCTCTATCATTCTCATTTGGATTTCTATTTCTACCATTTCCATTATCTCCGTCACTACCATTTTGGCTTTGGCTTTCAGCCTCGAGAGCATTGGCAGCACGGGTTGCCTCATAAGCAGCCAACGCTTCTTCCACTCGTTGGTTAACAAGTTCTTCGATTGCCTCTGAGGTCATACCAGAACGAGTGATAGTCATTGTTCTACCTCACAAGACATAGCACACGGTGAGATTCGATACGAGATATAGCCACTATAAATGGTAAATAAGATTTATAAAGGAAAATACAATAGAACATGTTTTGCCAGAACAAGAAAATAATTAATAAAGATGAACACGCGAGAGAATCAAAACAAGCTTTTCATATCATAACAAAGCTTCATAGTTGGTTACAATCAATCCCATAACAAGGATACTTGATTTACAACATTTCTATTATTAACATCTAGACTTAGCCATCAGTTTAACATACTACTTAACCATGATACAACCTAACTAACGACAAAATCCGAAACGTCTCTCAACAAGTGACTCCAACCTCCTAAGTCTCCTCCGAGTATCATCACGATCCCTACGAACCTGACGAAACTCCTCCTGAGAAAGTGCCATGTGACGATGAAGACTGTCGACACGATCTCTCTTGATACACAACAAAGCTCGAACCCTCAGGTTCTCCCGTCCTAGACTCCTAACCCTATCAGCTAAACCAGCTCTCTCTACTAGCATCCAACTGACCAGCCTCCAACTGTCTCTGAGCAGTCTCAAACTCTGTAATCCTATCAAGAGGAACCTCAGACATATAATGAGACATATCATAAAGAGTACCCTCAAGATCAGGAGCATCTCCTCCGGTAGGCTCAGAAATATCACCAGTAGCCAAAGGATCTACAACAATCTCCATCGTGCCTCCCTCACTGGCCTCTGCCTCAAACTCCTCCTCGTCCTCTCTAATATCACTAGTATCAACCTCAACACCCAAATCTATACCATCCTTAGTCGGAGCTCTAACTCTATCACTAATACCCAAATCTGCAACAGTCTTTGCATCAGCAATACCCATCTCCATATGCTCCTCTCCACTAACCTCAGATGAGTATGAATCTCTGAAACTCTTGCGAGGCGGAAGATCAGCAAGAGCAGGGGCTATCAATCCCAAAACAGGAGTAGATGATGGTACCAAAGTAGCAGGGGATCTGCATCTCTTATGAGATGGTCCAGCAGAAGGTAAAGATGAATCCAATGACCTCTCAGAAGATGAATCTGGGGATGACTCTGATGTCGTTGGTGGGTAAAGAGTAGACAATGGTGCAGATCTCCAACGCATATAAGCCTCACTACATTGTGTAGTCCTAACCGGGGAATCAACCAATCTAGGTGATGCAACTCTAGTCGATGGTCCTGAATGAGACTGACCTGATGAATGAACTGATGATGAATCTGAAGACGAACCTGAAGAAATATCTGATGGAGAGTCCGAAGATGAACTAGAAGAAGATGAGTCTGAAGTAAAATCTGGTGAAGAATGACGATCTGAAGAACGATGAGATACACGTCTCCATGCAAGTCTACGAGCAGGAAAAGGTCCAACTCTCTTCCTCGTAGTCAACAACTTACGCGGCCCATTGAGGTGGGTGCGATAAGGTCGACCGAAGGGAATAACCTCACCGGGTCGGACAAGAATCGCTGGCCGTCGATGAATCCCGGGTGGGGCAACAACAGGTGCAAGTGGAAACTCAGATGATGGTGTAAGAGACTCATGCCTCTCGGGTCTCTACTCAGCAGGCTCGGACTCACTGCTCGCCTCCGAGTCATCAGAACATAAGAAGGGTAAAATCAATGGTAACTCTGGTGCTACAAGTAATGAATCCTCTGATGGATCAGAATCAGAAGAAGATGAATAATCCACCAAATCGAGCACTCCGGTAGGTGAGATAACAGAAACTGCTCCCACCTCCGGGGCAACTATCGGATTAGCAGGTGCAATAGGAACCTTAGGGATAACCGAGATAATAGCAGGAATAGTGCCAAAGAGAATCACTCGTGGGGCATGAGAACCCACACTCTCCTCAGACGAATCCGACGAAATAGAAATAATAGGAGCTGCCATGACCTGCACAAGCAAGAGTTTATATAAATCCCCTTTATATCAAACCATGCAAAGTGCAAGCAATGCCGAGAAATAAAGTATGATGCAAAATATGATATGGCAAAATGATGTATAAAGTAATTATGGCAATAGGATATATACTTTGCACTTATGTATATATATATATATATAGAGTTAGGATCAAATGAGAAGTTTTCTTAAAATAAGAAGGATAAGAAGTAACTATAACCACATATCCGAGATGCATCGACTTAAATTAGATGCATCTCAATAATCTTAGATGCATTATAATGCATCATAATGTGTTTTTTAGCTTTTAATTAGATGCATATACGTATTTTAAATGCATTTCATGATTTCTCTTATTTTTTGGTCCTCTACATGTGCCAAAATCATGAAAATCAATTTGCACCATCTACACATCAAATTAACTTTCGAAACTCTATATGGTGCATCTAGATGAATAGAAATGCATCTAATGAAAGTCGTTGCATCT
>BQNB010043456.1:0-41236 GCA_026074375.1 Tanacetum coccineum | reverse complement strand
CAAAACAGTTTTAAAGACTCTTTAATCAACTTAACAATTTCGGACAACTTCTAGCTTTACCAAAATCGCTTAACAAAATTTATTCGCAACATTCACAACTCCAAAACTAACCTAGTTTCCTTTTTACCGATTGTTAACAATATTTCAAACAACTCCAAAATATCTAATCCCTTTCACCGATCATCAAACATCACTTTTATCGCTTAAAACCTTGCTACTAACTCAAAAGTACAAGAAAATTAAAAAAAATTAAGAAAAGTTCAAATTCACTATTAAGTTGTACAACTTTGTTTATCCTTTAGTTTCTTTATAAAAAGTGATTACACAAACGCGGGTGATAAGGTTTTTGATAGAAAAGAAATGATGTGAATTTTTATCTTGTGTTAATGCTCAAAAACTAAAATTTTAAATTACAAGTTACTTAAAACACACATTTATATTAAAAATACTGCGGAAGCTTGATATTACAAGGGTGGTGGTGGTAGTAGTAGTGGTGGTGGTTTTCGATGATCAATACAAAACGATTACAACTGCCTTTTATAGGCTAAGTGAAAGAGAATAAACTAAGCATATGCTTTTAGCATAAAACATATGCTTTGGCATCTGGCATATTCCAGGGAATAAACTATGGCATATGCCAGGGAATATCCTATGCCATTATTTGGTACAACAATTTTACAATAATTAAACATTGGTGGGACCGACGGCTTTTATATTTAAACATATAGGTGGGGCCGACGGCTTATCTCTTATGGACTTTTGTAACACACATTTGTGGAAATTTGTTACATGCGGGCCCTTCGAGCTTCTGGACAAAGTAGAACAGGACGATTTAATTTTAACGCTTGTTATATGAATGAACACTTTAAAATTTATGCATAAAGAAAAGGAATGTTTTGGCTTACAAATTACGGAAATATGATGAAGAAATGAAGAATCTTTAACATGGATGAACACGAATATAACCCGAACCAACTCTTGAATAACCCGAATATACTCTTGAATAACCCACGAGTAACCAACTAAGAATAATCTTGAACCACGAAAACAAAACACCAAGAGGTGTTTGTTTGGTGTGGCGGAAGAACAAGGCGAGAAGGGAGAGAAGAGAGAACAAATTTATCCTTGTGTGTGTAGTAAGTGCACAAATTAGTGAAGTATATAAATATTAATGGGTGAGAATGGATTCTAGATCCTTCTTACCTAGGATCCAAATTTTGAATTATGGGTTCAAATCCTATGAATGGACAATACGGAGAAATAAGGTGAATAAAGGAGTACCAAAGGGGGACAAGGGTGTTAAAAAGATGGGAAGGTGTTGGGTTGGGGTGGCGGACGGCAACAAGAGGTAAAGGAGGGGCCAAAATTACCAAATTTTGAATTTTTATGTAAGTGAAAAATATCTGGATATTTAGGAAAATACATGTGAAAAGAAAATGGTTTTTACGAAAATTAACGCGACACGTAAAGTTTAAAAATGCGCGACATCAAGGATAAAAATATGATGGAATAAAAACATGCTCTTTAAGTCAAAACGTGATAGTCGTAAAAAGACTACGCTTATTCAAAAGCCGAAACGCGCCCAAAGGACGTTTTTCAGTTTCACACGGGATAACTTACCAGTTTCATGCAAATTTACTACGTAATCGCAAACATCAAATATAGCACGTAAAATTGCCAGAATACAAATATAAAAATTTCTCAGTTGTCACAGTCTTTCCCCGTTAAGAGAGCTTCGTCCCGAAGCTCAAGTTGTAGTATTTGATGAGGGTACGAGGTCAGAAAACAAGTGCGGATACTTATTCCGGAATTGGTCTTCGCGTTCCCATGTAAATTTAGGACCTCGCCTAAAATTCTAGCGAACCTTGACGATAGAGATGCGACTTTGTTTCAAACGTCTGACCTCCCGGTCCATAATTTCAACAGGTTCCTCGATGAAATGAAGTTTGTCGTCGATTTGGATTTCATCCAACGAAATGACAAGTGTTTCGTCAGATAAACACTTCTTCAGGTTCAACACGTGGAAGGTCTTGGACCTTGCTTAGTTGTTCTGGAAGTTCAAGTCTATAAGCAACGGTTCCAACTTTAGTTAGAATCTTGAAAGGTCCAATGTAATGCGGGTTCAGCTTTCCCTGTTTTCCGAAATGTATCACCCCTTTCAATGGTGACACTTTCAGTATGACCTTGTCTCTAACTTGAAACTACAGAGGTTTACACCTCATATCGGCATGAATCTTTTGGCGATCACGAGTAGCTTGAATTCGGTTCTTGATTTGGATAATCTTCTCAATCGTTTCATGAATAATCTCCGGACCAATGAGATGGATATCTCCAACCTCAGTCCATTAGACAGATGATCGACACTTATGACCATATAAAGCCTCGAACGACACAACCTTAATGCTCGTTTGGTAACTGATGTTGTATGAAAATTCCACTAGAGGTAGGTGTCTATCCCAACCTTTTCCAATGTCTATCACGCAAGCACGTAACATGTCCTCTAGTGTTTGAATGGTCCTTTCACTTTGACCATTAGTTTGTGGATGATAAGCAGTGCTCATATCTAGTTAAGTTCCAAAGACTTTCTGGAGAGACTACTAGAAATGAGATGTAAATCGGCTATCTCTATCTGAGATGATCGAAACTGGCACTCCATGTCTCGAGACTACTTCTTTCAAATACAGTCTTGTTAGTCTCTATATTGAATCAGTCTCTTTCATTGGTAGGAAGTGTGCAGATTTAGTGAGTCGGTCAACGATTACCCAACTTGTATCGTTACCACTTGACGTCTTTGGTAGTTTGGTGACAACATCCATTGTTATCTTTTCCCACTTCCACTGGGGAATTTCAGGTTGTACGAGCAAACTGGATGGCTTCTGGTGTTCAGCCTTCACTTTTGCACACGTCAAACACTTACTGGCATAGGTGGCGAATTCTGCTTTCATATTGGGCCACCAATACAAATTCTTAAGATCCAGATACATCTTATCTGATCTAGGGTAGATGGAGTATTTAGACTTGTGTGACTCATTCATAACCAAGTCCCTTAATCCTCCAAAACATGGTAACCAACTCCGTTTCTCAATACAGAGTGTTCCATTGGGACGCGTCTCAAGCTCTTTGTCTATTTCACGAAGGTTTTCTTCCTTCATTGCTTTTGCTGGAGCATTCAAAATTTAGTATGGAAGGTTTAAATCGATTGTCATAATTAAGGCTCAAACTCATAGCGGCTTAATCCTTTCCTTTCGACTTAAGGCATCTGCTACCACGTTCACCTTTCCTGGGTGATAACGAATCTCATAATCGTAATCACTCAATAGTTCCAACCATCAGCGTTGTCTCATGTTTAACTCCTTCTGATCAAGAATGTGTTGCAAGCTCTTGTGATCAGTGAACACGACACACTTCATGCCATACAAATAGTGTCCCAAAATCTTTAGAGCGAACACTACTGCTCCTAATTCTAAGTCGTGACTCCTCTTTTTCTCCCCATTCGTATTTAACGCTCTTCTGAGTCAACTTAGTCACAGGCTTAGAGATTTTTAAGAAACCTTTAATAAATCATCAGTAATATCCAGCAAGACCTAGAAATTAATGAATTTCTATCGGAGTCTTAGGCGATGCCCAATCCTTTATTGACTAAATCTTATCGGGATCAATGTGAATGCCTTCACTATCAATCACATGACCGAGAAATTGCATCTTTGGAAGCCAAAATTCACACTTTGAAAACTTAGCGTACAATTCCTCCTTCTTCAGTAGTTCTAAGATTTGATTCAAATGTTCTTCATGCTCTTCTCTGCTACGGGAGTATATTAGGATGTCATCTATGAATACTATCACAAACTTATACAAATACGGTTTGCACACCCGATTCATCAAATCTATGAATACTGCCGGTGCGTTGGTTAATCCAAAAGGCATTACTTGGAACTCGTAATGACCATAACGAGTCCTAAATGCTATCTTTGGGATATCTTCTTCTCGAACTCTGAGTTGGTGATAACCAGACCTTAGTTTGATCTTTGACTAAACACTCGACCCTTGCAGTTGGTCAAACAAATCATCGATTCTTGGAAGCGAATAACGGTTCTTTAAGGTAAGCTTGTTTAATTCACGGTAGTCGATGTACATCCTGAAGGATCCGTCTTTCTTTTTGACAAACAAAACCGGAGCTCCCCAGGGCGAGGAACTTGATCTGATGAATCCTTTGTCAGAAAGTTCTTGCAATTGGGTAGACAACTCTTGCATCTCCGACGGGGCTAGTCTATACGGGGATCGTGCTACAGGTTCAGCACCGGGGACTAAGTCGATTTGAAATTCAAATTTTCAAGTTGGTGGGAGTCCTGGAAAGTCTTTTGGAAAGACTTATGGGAAATCCCTCATGATCGGCACGTCCTCAAGTTGATTCTTCTCCGACTTGTCTGCTGCCTTCTTTTCGATAATCTGAGCCAAAAAAGCAATGCACCCTTTTTGTATATACTTATGAGTCTTGGTGCACGAGATAATATAAAGTTAGGAATTCATTCCACCTTCACTCCTATCACCTTGAATTGTCAACACTTCATTCCCATAGGGAATACGACCAATATTCTCGTCACAGATAATTACAACGTGATACTTTGATAACCAATCCATCCCGATGATGACGTCAAAGCTACCCAGTTCTAAGGGCATTAAGTCGATATTGAACGGATGATTTAGCAAGTTTAACGTACAACCTCTAAGTATAGTATCGGATCCCACGACCCTTTCGTTAGCTAACTCAACGGCGTAACTAACGTCTAGTGTAGTCGGGACAACGTCAATTAAGGAACTAAAAGTAGTCGACATGAAACTCCTATCGGCTCCAAAATCAAATAACATGGAATCATAATGATTATTGAGGAGAAACGTACCCGTGACAACGTTGGAATCCTGGTTGGATTCTCCTCCTCCTAAGGTTTATGCCCTTCCATAAGCTTCACAAATTGCCGCTTGGTTCCCATGGTTCTGATTTCTCAATTTTGGACACTCTTTCCTGAAGTGTCCTTGTCTTCCACATTCAAAATAGGTAACAGTGTTCTGAGTTGTTCCAGGAGCTCTCTGATTTGTCGCATCAGCAGTAGCCTTACAATCCCTTGCCAAATGGCCAACCTTCTTATAGTTGTTACACCTCACCGTGCACGGCCCATCATGGTGCAACTTGCACTTGTTGCAGTAGGGCAAACTGCTAGCATATCCCTTCTTCTCACTGGATCCAGCCATGTAAGCTCTCATTACATTCTGCCTCTTAAAAGGTGCTTGCTGCACACAGTTATCCCTTGGTTTGTTCTCCTACTTCCTCTTGTTCTCAGCTTGTTTAGCAGCAAAAGCATGCACCTTTTGATCTATTAAACTGCTTACCATCTTAATGGCATCTTGAAGTCTGGTCGGTTTAGATTAGGTCACATTTCCTTGAATGTTATCTGGGAGACCCCAGATGTACCTCTCAATTTTATCTTCTTCTTCTGGAACCATTCTTGGATACAACAACGAAAACTCTTGAAATTGTCGTGTATACCCAGCCACATCGGTTCCTTCCACACTCAAGTTCCATAACTCAATTTCCAATTTTTGGAACTCATTTATCAGACAGTAAAATTCAATCATCAATTTCATCAAATCATTCCACGATATTTCATATGCTTCATCAATCCCAATGGTCTAAACATAGGAGTTCGACCATGTTAGAGCACCATCCAGCAAGGTGAAAGTAGCAAATTTTACTTGGCAATTGGTAGCACAGTTGCTGATACGAAACACGGACTCTATTTTCTCAAACCATTTCACTAAACCTATGACCCCTTCAGTCCAACTGAAGTTGCGAGACAAGCCCGAGCAACAGACGCAACTCCTCCTACACCCCCATTCACTTCATTACGGTTTCTAGCTTTGTTCCTATTCCCATTTCCTCCTCCATTCTCATTGTCCCAGTTTGCTTCCTGCGTGGCTGGCGCATCAGCAACATGTTGGTTCACTAGTCGCTCGATAGCAGCAGCGATTAATCCTTGGCATGTAACAGGCATTGTTCTACATTGCAGAAATATAGCATATGATGAGATTTTATACGAATTATAGTCACTACATACGATAGGTAGTAATAAGGTTACGTTACACGGAGCTATAAAAAAAATAGAATAGAATAAAATCACGATTTACCAAGAATAAAATAGGTACAATCATAATACATAGAGAGTATAAGAGAAACAATAATAGATAAATTAGTCATCATAATCATAGATAATATTCGCTACACCATCCTTCCTAAAAGAGTACGTACTTCCTACTAAGCTACTAGTTAATCAAACTCTAGTCAATTTTTTTAGGTCATAATATAAACAAACTACACGTGATAACTAAAACGCCTGCATAGGAACAACTCAAGCTTCCTGATGTGCCCTTTATCATGATAACGAGCGATCTGGCACTATTGCAGCTACTCTGTAGTATGCCTTACCTGAAATAGCATCTCTGCCCTCTCGACCCTAATAGTCCTCAATGAATCTCTAAGGCTCAACTCACTCAACTCCAATGACCTAACTCTCTCATGCAAGTTGGTGCTTACTCCCTCGGATGCTGTAAGCGTATCCCTCAAAGTCTGCCCATCTTCCTCAATCCCATCAATCATGCGGAGTGGTATCTCTAATAAGTGCTCGTACATCCCCTGCAAAGTCTCCTCATACTCCTCCAACCTCTCCTCAACAGTCTACTCAAGATGAACTAGTGGAATGACGGGCTCAGCAGTAACCTCAGGAGTCGACTCAATAGTATGCTAGCCTCAATAGTGTCATCCTCGGGTGATGCAACTGGAGTACCCCTAAACCTCTTATGAGGTGGTAGGTGGTCGGTTGCCACATGCGACAAAACAGCAGGTGCTAACACTATAGTAGAAAAGGATGTAGTGGGGGACCCGCATCTCTTACGAGATGGCCCTATTGAAACTGTTGGTGATGGAGTGGAGTATGATGATAGCTAGTGCCTCTTACGAGGAAATGGCCCTGATGGAGTGTGAGAAGTACCAAAAGATGAATGTGATGATACTAGTGATGTCTCAAAAGAAGAAGATGGTGATGATCTAGATGAATGTGATAATGGCTTAGCTGATTAAGACTCTGAATACCGGGTAGATAATACAGTAGCTCTCTATCAGGAAATGGTGGACTCATAGCATGATGGTAAGGGTGGCTGAGGATGAACTGTCATCCTCGCGGTAACTCTAGTACCACGGTGAATAACACGGGGAACATGTATAACCTCAGCAGGTAAGATAGAAGCAATCTGAACTGGTGGTAAAGATATAGCCTGAGTAGGTTGAGGCTCTGTTGCCTCGGATGGGTCATCTTCTAAAGGGTCCTCCTCGGACTCAGCCTCAGAAGGATCAGACTCAGGGTCTACTACAACATGATAAACAAGTGACGATGGAGCCTCAGATGGATCGAACACAGAATCATGATGAAGAGCTAAGTCTAGTACACCAGCAGGCGAAGTGACAACAGCCGCCTCCGCCTCTGAGGCAATCTCTAGAATAATAATGGGAACAACAGCAAGAACGACAGTCATCACTGTCTCAGTATCAGATAGGATGATTAGTGAAGTGGATGACCCAACGCTCTCGCCATAAGAATAAGGGATTGAAACAGCAGATGAAGACATCGAGCTATGACAAGCAAAAGTTTATATAAATAACATTTATATAAAGCAATTGCATAACGCGTAAGGCAAAAAATAAACGCGAAGTAAAAGTAGAGTAAGTTCATAGCAAAATAAAGCTCTAGGCAAAATATACTTAGAGCAAAATAGACTTAAGTATATACAAATGTAAATGTACATACAAGGAAAACATAAATGTACGAATAGGCAATAGGGAAATTATATAGGGATCACATAATGGTTATAGTCTAGGCCTAATATGCAACCTAGTTCTTTATAACCTTTGCTCTTGATACCAATCTATCGCACCCCCAAAATGGGTCGTGGCAAAATAGGTATTCAAGGGCGTGACATCATAAATATCACAAACATCAAAGTACATAGAACGACCACTATATGGACGTTTTGAAAACCATACCACGTTGCATTAAAAATTAAAATAAATAAGTCTTACAATACTTCGAAATATTTTATAGTCATTGCGGAAGCATTGAAAGAAGTTTAAGTAACAACAGGTATTTCAATAGATAATCCAAGACAAGATGTCTCATGCATGATGACTCCACATAACACATCAAGAAGTCTCAATAAGTTAAGCACCTAAGAAAACATGCTTAAAACGTCAACAATAATGTTGGTTAGTTCATAGGTTTAAGTAAATCATCAAAAGTGGACTACAAGATTTAAACAATGTATGATCATTGTAACACATACAATATCATAAAAAGTATTTACTATTAGTACTAAGCTCATGACACCGAAGCTAAACATAGTATGTAGCAAATAATTACCAAGTAAAAATGCTAGCCCAAGTAGGTGTCCAACCCTAGACAACCTAGCAATCTTACATGATATACGTCTGTTTGTTCAGTACAGTCGGTCAAGTACCCGATACAAGTAAGAATCACCAATACCCGGACGGGGGCTGTTAGTCCCAATAGATCTATTCATAACATTTGTGCTTACTAACAGGCAATAGTGGGTTATCGGTACTTAGGCTAATCAGTAAGCATTTATCAAAACAAAGTAACGTACTTGCATCCAAACGTAAAAACGAGCAATGTTTCTCACCCCAATATTTATAAAGTAAACGTAGACACGATTAAAAGTGGGGTTATAAACTCACATTAAGCAAATCAGTGAGTGGGGAAGAAATCAACGAGCGAAATATGAGCACGAAATCCTAACCGCGACCTAAATGAATAATGACGTGTCTTGTTAATACAAATAATGTCTAAAAACGTTATTTATATTTTTCGACCTCTCAATGTTTTGATAGTAACAAAATGTAAAAACGTTTACAATAAAAATAAATTTTTACAAATTATCAAATGTAAAATTCCATTTCTAAGATTAGTGATCACTTAAGGTATGGACAAAAAAATTAATTAAGCATGATTAGTGATCGAGAAAATATTTTTTTCTTAATCCTCACTTTTAATTCTACAAAAGTATTTTCTCAAAGATACATTTACAAAATATTCTCTAATTAAAATAAAAAGAAAAGTTTTTTATTTTAAAAACTTAAAATTTGAAATTCAAAAATTTTCCCCCCAAATGGAAGGTTCCATTACAGATACAACCTTCACACAAATAAAAAAGACAAAAAAAAGGAGCTAAGTCTAGTGGCGGCCCCCTTATAGGCCTGGCGGCCCCTTTTATATAAGGGACCACCGGGACCGCCACCAAATGACCGTTGGGATTCCCTGCCTATAAATACTGATCCATTCCCAGTAGAAAATGATTCCTCTTTGCACGAATGAATTTTTCAGTATTTTCTTTCTCCTTTCTAAACATTCTTTCTTTACTAAAAACTCTTGGATAACTAATACTTAGAATCTTGTTTTTAGTGATTAATCTCTTCTTCTCATTTCTCTTCCCTCTCATTCAAGTGTAAGAGGAAGCAGAACACTCGTAATCGTCAAAGAAACAAAGTCGTTAATTTGTGATTCTCTCTTCTTTTCTTATAAGTACCAAACCTCGCTCTTGTATTATTTGTGTTATTTGTGTGATAAGGATATTGTGTAGATCGATAGTGTTTAGATTTTGTAAGGTGTGTTGTTATTCTTATGAAGTTGGTAGATGGTTCTAGTTACAGATTAGGACTCGACATTTAGCTTAGTGTCGGAAAAATAACGTAAGCGATGTATAAATATATAAAAACGGTTTTCTCGCCTAAAGGGGAGCTTGTTGACATAGTTAAAATCTCGAGTCGGTATCGGGGAGAGGAGTAGGGCGAAGAGGTGCTTCGTTGCAGAACCACTATAAACTTGGTGTCTTGGTTTGGTTTGTTTCTTCTCCTTATCTCTTTAATTATTATTGTTGTTATTTAGTTCTAATTTAGTAGTTATTGCTTGTTTCATATTGTGATTCTGAGTTGAACATATAAACTCGAATCTATAACATTTTTTGAAAGTAAACTCTTAACAAAACGTTTTTTAAAACAAAACATGTTAAACTATTCAACCCCCTCCCTCTAGTTTTTCCACAATTGGTATCGAAGCAAGGTCACTCAAGATTTTTAAAATATATTGTATTTTAAAGCGTGGATTCGGATTATAGATTTCGACAAATATCTAGAAGGAAATCTATGCTAAGGACCACCACTCTCATTTGAAAGCAATAGTTTTAGCTTATTGGAAAAAATAGTTTCGACGACATATGTTAAATCAAAAGATCTAGGATCTTGGCATTGTTATATTACAATGATGATTTTCAACTATTGTTTAAAAGCCGAAAACTAAATTTGATGAGGTTATCCTTTTGAAAAACAAACCGGATGATCTTCAAAAAGGACTTGCGAAAAAAGTTAATGAAGCCAAAATGGTTATTTACAATGCCTAGAAAGAAAAGGAATGAAAGATTTTTATGTGTAAAACGGCAAAAGAAAAATTTAGAAAACTTTGTTAATCACCATCAAGGTAATAGCAAGTCAAAGTTAATAAGATCGGGGAACCTTTTGGTCAAACAATATGAAACATCTTTCATTTTCGAAAGAAGATGGAATCTATAGAGAGTGCTTTTGCTCGATTTTTATTACTATTATTTACTAGTCTTAGGTATGTCTTGATGAAGGATATTCTAGTATGAACTACGTAAGGAAGTTTCTTAGAGCTTCTACAATCCTAATGGAGAGCAAAGGTCATAGCGGATTGAGAGTCGGAAAGACTTAAACGTACGCTATTCTTGAATTGAACATTATCGGAAACCTCAAAGTTTACGAATGATCATCAAGAAAAATGATTTTGAAAATAGTCAAAGCAAAATGTTGAAAGGAAATCTATTGCTTTAAAATGGGCTCTCTTAAGAGAAAAGAATCTAGTGATGAAGAGTTGGAAGACTTCCGGTTAGTGAAGACGAAGAGTACGCCATGGCAGTAAGAGACTTCAAGAAGTTCTTTAAAATAAGAGGTAGATTCGTGAGGCAACCTCGGAACGACAAAAAGGCGTTCTAAAGAAGCCGTGATGACAAGAATGGTAAAAGTGATAGAAAATGATTTAGATGCGGCGATCCGAATTATCTTATTGGAGAATGTCCAACACCACCGAAAGATAGAACCAAAGAGTTTTGTCGGAGGCTTTTGGAGCGATCGCGGTGTGGGGAGAAAATGATTGAGGAAGTTCAAGATGATGAAGTGTCTTGGAGCCCTCATGATCAAGTGAGGTATGTTTCCAAAATCATTTTACTTTAGTGATGAAAATCATCAAATTGATGATTTAGCTGTAGGACAATGGAATATGATAAAATTATGCAAAATAGTCTAAGAATAATCACTAAAAGAACAAAAGGGTTTTTTAAAAGCTACTAGAAATAGTCTAGAAAATGAGCTTAGAAAATTAAAAGATAAATTATCCATACTCGAGAAAAACAAGGAATTGATCTCGATTGTGCAAAGTGTCATGCACTTAAAATTGAGAATGAAAAGCTCAAAGAAGAATCCACTAGATTAAACAAATTTGAAAAGAGTAAACATTGCTTAAATGAAATGTTAAGTATCAAAAACCCTCCAGTGATAAATTAGGTTTAGGGTTTAATTCATTTGAAGCATCATCTAGTGGAACTAAGGAAATAAAAATTTGCTGTGAAAAGCTTAGAAAAAGGGTATTTTGATGGAGTCCAGTAAATATGGGCGACCCCCTAATGATCAGGCGGCCCAGAAAAATATTATGGGGACCGCTCCAACCTAGCAAGCCTGGATTGAGGGGAAAACTGTTTTCTTTGTCAAAAATCAATTTTGGGTCCCTAGACCAAAACCCATAATTGAAAACAAAGCTAACATGTTTCCCCGGTTGTGAGTAGTGACAATGAAGTTTAAACATGTCTATTAAAGCCAATTGTCAAACCCCGGCGTTTGGATTTTCGAACTAAACTTTAGGTCCAAATATCCAACCTCCTTGAAAAAGTTAATAATAATATCCTCGTTTAAAACACCGAACCAAGAAGACATGTAGGTCGACCAAAACCAAACTTTGGCTTTCCGTTACTTGGAACAACGTTCCACGGTGTACTACTAGAAGCTTTACATGCATGGGAAATGTGTCTTCACATTCTCACATCCCAACAATTTACTTCAAATGCAAGGGAATGTTTGGCACTAACAAACCTTTGGACCCATGAGATTGGGGACTAAAATGTTTGGGAGGTTATTGTATTATATAAATATATATCCTGGGAGTGGACTCTGGCGCCCGACGGAATGGATCAAAGGATTAGCGGGATGCTATATACATATTTGACGGGCCAACGGAAGATCTTTCCACTTACAAGGATTACAATGGAGTGGGTAAAGTTATTTTTGGTTTTAATCTTCGCGCGTAACATCATTTGGCAAAGGTTACAATTTTCTAATAAACTCTCTCAAAATAGAAAAATGTAGATCATGATTGATAACTTATGATTTAATTTTGTTTAGTTAGGACAATTATGTGACATAAAGGTGTAGAGTAACTTTCTCTGATACATGATAGCGATATCACTGGATGGTAAAGTAATAGTTAGAGGATTAGACATGCAAATTATGCGTCTCATTCAATCCATTGGCCTCTAAGGATTAGTTAGAAACATACCTTAAGCTTAAAAGTTTTGATCAACATTTTGTGGTTGCTTGTTAAAATAGGGAAAACGCAGAGTTCACGCTTAGTCACAAAGCTATAATGTAAAGTCTCAACGGACTAGATGCTTAGAACTTCCTCCTATATGGATCTCCTTAGGTTACATCCGCAGTACGTAGTTACGCGGAGGAGGAAAACCGTTTAACCTTATAGTCATAAGTTGATGACTACTTACTAGGGGATATTGGACCTTAATTTTCTTAAGAAATTAAAACCGAAAAGCTTCTCGTCAATTCGATATAATTTAGTAAGGAAAATCCAAAACCAATTAGGTTGTTCAATAGTGTCAATAAGAACGACCACGGTAGAGAATTTGATAATGAGGTGCAATTTGGAGAATTTTGTAATGCCAACGGTATTACACATAACTTCTCGGCTCCACGCACTCCTCAATCAAATGGCGTGGTCGAAAGGAAAAATAGGACACTTCAAGAAATGAGTAGGACTATGTTGAACGAGCAATCGTTACCACAAAAGTTTTGGTGTAACGCGGTAGATACTTCAACATACATTCTCAACCGAATTCTCATTAGAGCCATTCTAGGAAAAACACCTTATGAACTCTTAAGAGATTAGAAGAAAGACATGCGAAAAGAGTGAATAGAAAATTGATAAGAAGTAGAATAGAGAAATAGGAATAAAGAAAATGTAAAGAGAGAGATAGAATAGAAGAAAAGAAATAGAATGAAAGTTAGAGAATGAGAGTAGAAAGAAAAGAGAAGAAAGTAAGAAGAATAGATAGGAAAGGAGAAGGAAAGTAATAGAAGAAATAGAAGAATATAAAGAAGATGAGAAGAGAATAAGTGATAGAAGAATAGATTTTTAGTTTAGAAAGTAGAGAAGTGAAAGAAGAGTTTATGAAAGAGAAGAGACGAAAATTTATTTTAGAAAAAAGAGAAGATAGGGAGAAGAGATAAAGAAGGAAAGAAGACAGGGAAAAAAGGGAGAAAAGAAGTGTGAGAAGATAATAGAGAGATAGAGAGAGTAAAGAAATAAAGAAAAGAAGAGATATCAAAGCATAAAACCAAAAGAAAGAGAGACCAGAGCAGTGAAGAAGAAAAAGAAAGAGAAAGAAGAAAGAAGAAGAAGAAGAAAATGAAAAGTAGGAAGAGCAAAGAGTAGAAAGAGAGAGATAGAAGAAAGAAGAGAGAAAGAAGAGAGATTAGAAAGGAGAAAGAAGAAGAAAAGAGAAAAGAAAAAGAAAAAGATAGAGTAGAAAAAAAAGAAGTTATAAAAAAGAAAGAGAAAACTAAGAGAGAAAGTAAAGAAAAAAGAGTAGAAAGAGAAAAGAAGATAAGAGAAGAGAGAAAATAGATAGAGAAAGAAGAGAGAAGAAGACAGAAAGAAAGAAGAGAGAATAGAAAAGAAATAATAGGAAGAGAAGAAAAATAAGAGCAAAAGATAAAAAGAAAGAATGAAGATAGGAAAAGAAAAAATAGAAGTAAGAAAGAGAAATAGAGAGAAAAGGAAGATAAGAGAGAAGAGAAAGGAAAAGAAAAAAGATAAGAGACAGAGAAAAAGTAAGAAAAGCAGAAGAAAGACAGTATAGGATAGAAAAAGAGCAAAAGAAGAATAAAGAGTTTAGGTTAGTAAGAAGATAATAGAGAGAAAGAGAGAAGAAGAGAAGAAGGTTTAAGAGATAGAAAAGATGAGATAAATTTAGAAAAGAGTAAGAAGAAAGAGAGAGAAGGAGAAAAGAAAGTAAAGAATGAAATTGAAGAGAAGAAGGAGAAATAGAAGTAGAAGAGAAGTAGAGAAGAAAGAAGATTAGAGAATAGAAAAGAGAAGAGAGAGAAGTTAGAAGTAGTAGTATGTAGGAGTAAAACTAGAGAGAAGTAGAGTAGTAGAAGAAGAAGAAGGAGAAGTAAAGAAAAGAATAGATAGAGATTAAGAGAGATTTTAGAGTACAGAAAGAGAATAGAGAAGGAAAAGGAAGAAGTTTTTAGAAAAGAAAAGAAGCAGATGAGTAAGGAAAAGTAAAGAAAGTAAAAAAGAAGAGAAAAAAGAGAGAAGAGAGAGAGAAAGAGAAGAAAGAAAGAGAAAAAGAGTAGAGAAAGAGAAAGAAGAGTAAAGGGAAAAGAAAGGAAGTAGAGAGAAGAAATAGAAAGCAAATTTAAGAATATGAGAGAAAAGAAAGAGAAAGAGAAAGAGAGTAGAAGAGATCAGAAGAGAAAGATAGAGAGATTAAGTAGAAAACCTTAAGAGGAGAGAAGAGAAAGATAAGAGAGAAGAATGAAAAGAAGAAAGAAGAGAGAAAGACAAGGTAGAAAGAGTAGATAAAGAGAGAAGAAGGGAGAAGAGGAGAAAATAAGAAAAAAGTAGAGAAAGAAAAAGAAAAGGAGAAGAAAGAAGGAGAGAAAAAGAAGAGAAGTAAGTAAGAAATGAAATAAAAAATAGAAGGAGAGAAAGACGAGAGTAGAGAGAAGATAGAGAAGAGAGTAGAGTTAGCTATAGAGAGAAATAGAAGAAAAGAGAAAGTGAAGTAGGAAGTAAAGAAAAGGAAAGCAAAGAAGAAGAATTAGAGAGTTGAATAAGATTAGATAGATAGACAAGAAGAGAAAGAAAGAAAGATCTGAAGAGAGAAAAAACCTACGCTAGATTATTTTAGGAGGTGTTTGGAAGCAAGTGCTTTCTTTTTGTCACAAAAGACTACTTACCAAGTTTGACCAAAAGTCATACGAAGGTGTCTATTTAAGTTATTTCTCAAAATAGTAAAGCCTAATCTCTAAACAAACACACCTTAGGAAAGTCGAAGAATCACTTAACGTGACATTCGATTTAAAACTCTCCACCTCTAGACTCACCCTTGGTGGATGATGACTTAGAGAGAAGAAGCATTAAGGTCCACCGAAAAGAAAAACCTAGAAAACAACATTGTGGATAAAACTTTAGAGATCGATGAAATAGTCGACATTAAGGAATCTAGGAACCATCAATTAGAAAATGTCATAAGAAACCTTAACCAAAGAACCCTTTGGTCACAAGCCTAAAACCAAAGTAATTTCTTTTGTTTTATATCAACTATAGAACCTAAGAATGTGATTGAGAGCGTTAAGAGATGAATAGTTGGATAGTCGCCATGCTAGAAGAATTAAATCAATTCGTTGTATGACGTTTAGGAGTTAGTTCCTCATACCATAGGAACAGGAAAGGTCATAGGAACTAAGTGGGTATTTAGAAATAAGTTAGTGACGAAAGAACGGTATTGTTTCTCGTAAAATAAGGCTAGTTAGTTGCTCCAAGGCTACAAACCAACATGATTGGCATCGATTATAGTGAAAACTTATGCCCCGCTTGCTTAGACTTGAGCCCATTAGAATATTATTAGCTTATGCTTGTGCCGTAGATTTTAAACTATTCCAAATGGATGTAAAAAGTGCATTCTTAAACGGTTTTATCAATGAGGAGGTATACGTGGCACAACCTCCGGATTCATTGATTTTGAAAAACCGGATCATGTTTATAAATTAAAGAAAGCTTTATATGGTCTTAAACAAGCACCCAAAGCTTGGTATGACAGATTAAAATCTCTTATTATACATGAATATAAAATAGGAATGGTAGGATAACACTCTTTTACTAAGACGAAAAGTTCAAATATCATCATTGTTCAATATATGTCGATGGACTTATATCCGGTTCCGACTTGTCAAGACATTGTATGATGATGAATTTTCCAAAATATGCCATGACAAGTCGAGATGAGCATGATGGGTGAACTTAACTTCTTCCTTGGATTACAAATAAAACAAATGGAAATGGTATCTTCTTTAATCAATCTAAGTATATTAAAGAAATGCTTAAGAAATTTGGTCTAGAGGATTCTAAACCAATGAAAACCCCCAATGGTCCTCTGATACTAAAATAACAAAAAGGTGAAGAAGAGTGTGCAGTCGGTAGATAGCTCATCCCCCCAACACACCCTAACACTTATACCAGTATCGACGGCATGATAGGTAGTTTGTTTTACTAACGGCAAAGTAGGCCTGTGATATCATGTTTAGTGTCGGCCTTTGTGTACGCTTCCAAGAGGCTCCCAAAACCTCTCACCTTGAAAGTGGTAAGCGTATCTTTCGATAAATTAAAGGCACTACGCAATTAGGATTATGGTATCCTAAGGGGACCGACATAGAAATGTTAGTATATGCCTACTCTGATCATGTGGGAGATTATATGGACCAAAAAGGGAGCACTTAGCGTTATTTGTTCGTTCGTGGGTTGTTGTTGACCATCTTGGTTCTAGGAAGGAAGAAGAACAAAACCGGCTCTTGCTATATACACTACCGATGCGAATACGTAAGCGCCGGAAAGGCAAGTCAACTAGCAATATGGATGAAACAAGCTCTTATCGACTAACGAAGTTACGACTCGACGGACGTTTACTATTCATGTGCGACAAAACAAAGGTGTGATTGACCTTAGCAAAAACCCCGGTGCAACATTCTGTACCAAAACAATCAAAATAGTCACCACTTTCTTTCATGGGTATAATGTCAGAAAGGACTATCTCAATCGAAATAAGTTGCCTGTCCGTCGAAACGTCACCGACATTCTTACTACAACCCCTTAAAACGTGAATCGTTTTTAACTATCTATGTCTTGGTTTAGGAATGATGGAACACATTCCATAAACCTTATGTGTCCGCTTCTCCTTCTTCTAGTTTTGATTCTAGTCCGTGTTCCATTCCGTGTCGTGACAACTTGAATACTTCATCCGAAGTACTTTAAGCATTTTTAATTCGCAAAATGCAAATTAAAATGTCACTCCTCTTTGTTTTAAATTTTTCATCAAAAAAATCAGTCCAATACCCTTTACTGGGGTGGACGCCATATTAGGTGCCCCCCCCAATATATTTAGGAACCGCCAGGAGATATGGGACCGCCATCAGCAGGACACATAATATTGGAACACTTAAACAAAATTTTTCAAAACACAAAAACAAACACTCCTTTATCTGCTGCCATTGACGAACACGACCCAAAACCCACCAAAACTCAAATTTAACCATTAAAACAATTAATTGAAGATCAAAATACACTTAATTATCAATCCTAATATTCACAAAAGATCATCAATTGTAAGTCATTTCATCTATTTTCTTTCAATTTGAGTCTAGGGTTCATGATGAACACCAAAAATTAAAATTGGGGATTTTCATGTTTTCTTTTAATTTTGTACAATTAAGACAACTAGGATACAATGTAAATAACTAATATGCTTCCCGTAGATATTATGATTTGATACATTAGTGGAATGTGTTGTAAAATTTTGAATTTCAAACAAAAATTCCTAATTTTATTTTCAAATCACTCACGTTAGGAACATAATAAAATTGTTGTTGTGTAGTGTTAATCCAATACAAAAAACATTTTCAGACACATGCATAATTATCTCATGAACAAAGGTCGAGATACATAATTCATATGTATTTTTCGACATGTTTGGATGAGCAAAATCAAATTAAGGAGCGTTTGAATTAACTCTTAGGATTTTAATGTTAGGTTGAGTTAATCGTTACTCCATATTTGTCACATTTAAGCACACACTAGAAACAATGTTAATAAAATGTTACAAGTAAAATGCTATAAAACGTGAACACAATTTTTTTTCTAGGTGACAATGCCTTGAATCACCGGATTAGATCACCAAAAGACCCGTAACTACATCCCACTCATATCAAATAAATACAATCAACCATTAAGAAACATCATTGCAAGCCTTGAAAAACGGTACTTTCATGAGGGAAGGGTTGTGAGTCAAAACTTTGAAAACATGAGTCATATCCATGCTAAGTTTGGATTAATTAGTTTTGATTGTTTGTTGAACATAAACAAACAAATTGTTCCTCGTCGTTTTTGTTATCGAGTTTTATTGTCAACTCACAGTTTGACTTATAACTCCAAGTGGGTCATTTTGTGGTCAATGATCAATTTTTGTCATACAAATTAAGTCATGCTCTCTCACTCTCGAGGGAAGGAATTTGGTCAATCTTTAAAATCCTTTCAATGGTCAAGTGTCACACACCGACATGTGGTTCGTTAATCGACTATTGTCAATAAATGCCTCCATCCCTTAGAAAGGTCTGTTACAAAAACCATCCTCCCTCTTCCAAATGTGCATTAAGTCTCTTATTCAAGTCCTCGACAATGTCAAGTCACTCGTACAAAAAATAGAGAAAACCGTTGTCGTAGATCAAAATGAAATTTTAACCTGGGAAATTCAAACTCATATGAAACCATGGGCTGATATCATTCGTGAAAACGCCATTTGTCGAGGAGGTCATAAGGATCATGTCTCCGCGTGTCTTTGTCATATGCTTTATTGCATTGAAACCTCCTGAAGGGTATTATAATTTCACACACACTTAGAAACTTAGAGAGAGAAAGATAGAGAGAGAGAGTGTGTGTTTGGGAGAACACACTTAAACACACACAAGATTGTGAGAAAATGCATTCAACCAACACCCTCTCCATGTGTGGAGAGGGTTAATATACTTACATGGATGGGCCAGGCCGGGCATTCTTTGGGCTTACCATGGACTTTTCTATAAGCCGACCCGGTTAGATTACTTAGATATTACATTGAATTGACTAACTATTACTAAGGCTCGTGAGATCGATAATGATCGTCACTTCACTAAAAACTGAATTCCTAACAATCTCCCCCTAAGGGACGATCATTGAGATAGCATCATTGATCAACACTTTTTGTGTTTCCTAACAATCTCCCTTTAAGGGGTGAATCATTGAGATCTTCTCCCATAAACCCCCCACTTGTGGACCTTGATCATTAATCGTTGAAGCTTCTTGTCTTGATCTTGAGTCCTTTCTGTGTAATAGTTGATCTTTTGTCTTGCTTCTTTATGTAGGAATCATTGACTTTAGGCTTGAGTTTGTTCCTTTATCTTGACTTGTATGTGAATATGTGATCTTGAGCGCCTTGAGATTATCAACCAAGCATAATTCTTTTTAGCATCTTGGTAAACTTTCGCCATCTTGGAACCTCGTGACTTTTTGGACCGACATGCTACACTTTCTTGGATTTGATAGCTGAACAGTATAAGGATGCATTCTTCTTGAGTTCTTTAACATTATCACTTCGTCACTACGAGGAAAAAAGTTCGGTTTATCAGGGGACAGAGACTCTTTGAAATTATTAACTGTTAATTACTTTGTCACTTCAAGAAAGACGTACGGTATCAGAGTAGCAAAAGTCTTGAAACATGTACTTGAGCTTTCATGATGTCTTTATATTTTTCGGTCGGGTATGAGCATGTGGTTATGAATCTTTGAGACAGTTGGAATCAGGTACCTTCACCTCTATCTTTAAGTATCTTGTAATAAAACAGTTAGCAATAAAGTAGGGGGATGAATATGGCTTTGTCATTCGCCCATGTTTGGTTGGAGTAACCTTCAAATTCGTGAGGATCGACCTGTAATCAGATAGATTCAATTTAGGAAGAATCTCCTTGACAGGATTTCCCAGCTGAGCAGTATTAAAATCTTTCTAAACATATGTATTAGATTCATCATACTAGCATATTTCATTATCGGAACGTCTCAAAGCAGACAATCCGATTATGAGGTACCATGTGGTCTACTGTTCACGTTGAGTAGAGAAAATTGATTGAACAATCAATCGACGTGGATCACTTGTTAAAGTAGTTTATGTAAACTCATCAAGAGGTTTTAAAGCAATTCAAAATTTATAATGTCGATCCATAACTGGAATACAAGATTGATTCCTTTTGAATTGCACCGTTGTTTCTTTCTCAGTTGTTCACAATGTTTGATTCATAAGAATCGCAACAAGTCCGTACCATGAGTTGTTTGATGCTGGTCAAGCCGGATTTCCATCTTTCAATGTGAATACTTACAGTTATAACTCGGGGTTCTGGCAAAATCACGAGGTAAAGCATAGGACTTTTAATATATTTCTTGTTTTACATTTTTGTGGTGACTTAGCAAGCATAATTTTGACAAGTGTCCTAATGAGATTTATGGATGATCTCTTTTGGATCTAGACTCAATAGTGCACTTTTGTTTTAGTGTTCGAAGGCTGGAGCAGACTACCACCTTTTCAATACTAACTAACTCGGAGTGAGAAAGTTGATAGAAATGCATGTAATTTCCGTGAGAAATGAAACATAAATATTTTAAGAGATTCTTAGTGGCTAGGGAGGGTTGTGCATTGCATCACTAGGTCCATGATGTCAGTCTTCAATGTCAGCAATCATCTTTGTGATTCTTGACAGCAAATGTATTGACCCAGTTTCTGCTTAAGTGTAAGGAGGGCTTCTTTCTTTTCACCTTTTATCTTAACTTTTATTTTTAATTCTTTAACCCCTTCAACGCTTACCGTGACTTCATAACTAGTACCTTGTTGGGTTTGTTCCAGTATTAGCTCCATCTCAGTCAGCACTTTTCCCTTATTATTACTTTTACTCCTTTTTTTCATACCTAAGGACTACTACAACTTTTTTTATTTTTTTTATTTTTTAGGGAATATCCATGGTAGATCCTTGGTTCTGACTGGTTCATGGACTCATGAATACCTTAAACTTAACCACCTTGTAACTCTAATATAGTAAATTAAATGGTCGGTCTTTGGTACTTCCACATTTCTGCCACACGTAACCATTTGCCCCCCCCCCCTTTATATGTGCATTGATTAATCAAAAGAGTTTAGCACATATATGGGATAACGTACACTTAAGATCTTAAAAATCATATCTTTAGCCATATATTTTAATCACAGTTTCTCCCCTTATCAAAAATATTAAATCTCTTGATATTTTGGATATCAATTGATTCAAATATAGCTGCTTGCGGGGAAAGAATGTCCAATTAATTAAACAAGCCCCACATATTGAACATTTTTAATGTTCCCCCTCAAATTATGAGGGTATTATATGGTGTTTAAGTATGTTAATTTGAAATTTTTTGAATTTACTAAGAAATTCTTTAAAATTCATACTCAAACACTATATATGTCTAATTTTTAAGTCTACACTACACATTTATATATTCACAAGACTATGTATGAGACAGGACCTGAATATGTTCAAACCGAAAATGACAAATCTGTAGTTCGTCTTGATAATCTTTTTTTGGAAGTTGTCTTAGCTTCCCCCCGAACCAGCAATCCATACTTGAGTAGATTCAACGCAGATGTGCAAGCCGCATCATGTATAAAGCCCAAATATCTGAAGTACAGAACTAATTGACACCATAACACTAAGTCAATTAAGTCCCGGGATGTCCGTTTATTTTCCTTAACATCGTTTGTGGTGATATAAATTGTAACACCAAAGTCAACTAAGTCTCGGATGACACAATTATTCCCTCTAAGTAGCCAAAATGATAACACCTAAGTCAACTAAGTCTAAAATGTACTCATTTCTTTCTGCATCATACTTATCAAACCTATGTGAACCTCTTTTGTCAACTAATTCTACTCCTTTTAAAAATAAGCTTAGTGATTAACTAATTGGGTAAAACATTAATTGAATCAGAAAGAGCTCTTCTCACATTTTAAATAATTATTCTCCCAACACTTCCCTTGGGAACTTAGTTAAAACATTGATTTTCTCTGCGGTTATGACATTTGTCTTATCGGAATGGCCTAAAATAAGAATAAGGTATAAATTCTTATCTTTGTGTTTTAACTTTTTTTTCCATTTTATTTTTTTATTTTTTTCTTGTATATTCTAATTCCTTCCCCCTTGCTGGTTTTGATACCTCAAAAATCGGAAAACATAAGTATGCAACAGTATACTAGAGATCAGTCTTTTATGTTCGAAGGAATTAATAGCTTAAATCTATTCCTAGTGAGAAATCAAAGAAGGCTAAATTGCAAATAAGTCCCTAAAGTTTGAAATAAATGACATCTAAAGCTCTTATAGTTAATATAAATTAACTCCCTATGAAATTGTGATCCGTCATTATCAAAAACTTTATCCGTATATTCCGTGACTTATTTTGAAAGACCATTTTAAAAGATTATTGGATGACACATTCTCCCCCTAAAATGATGACCCGTTTTCTATTTAAAGAGTTGTTGTCATTGTTTGAGTGGTCGAATTGTCTTTGAAAATCTTTTTGTGATTACTGAAAACACTGATTCATTGTGAAGACAATTTTTTACCAATAACAATAAGATTTCTCTTATTTTGACAAAGAAATGCACTAACACATACATTGATTTGTGTATAGGAAGCACGGGTTGTGTTGCAAAATAAACACAAGCTTTTGCATGGTCATAAAGTAGACCATGCCCAAGAATAAATTCCTGTTGAGAGGTCAAGTTTTCTTTTTGAAATACTTGCCTTTAAGATGATGACCGGGTTGCTATCTGAAATAATAGCAAGCCATTTTGGCATGTTTTGAAAGCTTCTGAAACTTTTGCTCGAACTTCATTTACAGCCTCGTATCTTTATTAAATGACATTTCTAAGGCTGTAAATGTTATCGATTTTCAGAAGACATGCCAGAGATACATATTTTTATATTTTTTTCTGATTTTATAATTTTGTATTTTTTTTTTATATTTTTCTATTTTGCTTTTATAAAATTTTATAATAAAAAAAATAAAAATACAAATAAAAATAAAATCTTTTTGTGTTTTTATGATCTTATATATTTGCATAGGATACAAGAAGATTTCTCTTCTTTTGAAGATAAAGCGCACTGAAGCGTACACCTTTCTTTTCTTTGAGGAGCGGGGCCTGAAGTGTTGTCTACAGACGCCATTAAATGAAGCTCGGGTTATGCACTGAATTGTACATAAGCCATAGAATGAAGACCGAGTTACAGTCTGAGGTAACTATAAGTCATTTTTCTTGAAGTCCGAGTCCTAAGCTGATATTTACTTAGAAGTCATTGACCATATTGATTAGATGTGTAAAGCAGCCCAAATCTAATTGCTAAGGTACGATTTGTATGACCTACATTGTATACTTGAAGAGTATGGAGAAATAGAAACATTGGATCCCATATGATTATTGGGTTCCAAGTGGTTAGCAGTCCTAGATTCTACAATCTTAGGTGCATTACTCGAACTCGCATGATTTGTTTCTTTGGGTCTCCATTGAGATGTACTACTTGGTTTTATGTTTGTTATTACAATTGATTTAACAGGTTTCCTAGGAGGCACTATTTTAGTGGAAGTGTATCTGGTTAAAGGACACTTAGTTCCAACTATAGTGAAAGTCCTTCTTGTGGGTACCCATTTATATCTAACATTTTTAAACATTTTACCAGTAGGTTTTCATTCTTTCATTTTAATGCTCTTAACAGCCTTAGCTCTAGCACGATCATTCACTTCAAAAAAATATTGTACAACACACAAATCATGTCTTGCATCAAAAAATCATTTGTTGCATGTTAAGCACACAGATTTAGAATCACTATCTTCTTTAGTCAGACTAGGCTTAGCATTCCTAGTGTAGGCTTCTACTTTTTGAGATTTCTAGTTGATACTTAATGGTTGCATGATCCTATGGTTCTTTGTTTCACTTCGAGGTTTTGACCTGCTAGCATTAGTAGAACATTTTTCATTTGTAGAAGGCACTAAAGGTTTGCTAGTGGTCTGAGTCTGGTGAAATTCTACTTGAATTTGTGTGTTATTGTCTGATGTTGTTCTAGTCTTTGCAAAAGTGACTTTTCTAGCTTTGTTCATTGGTGTAACGGCAACCAACTTCTCACTCTTCAATGGGGAACTAGGACATGTATTACTAACATATACTAACAACTCCTGAATCTATTTCGTGTACATACAAGCATAAGCTAACGCATTATCCAAAGGATTTGAGATTCTAGCTTGTTCAACTACATCACAAAGAGTGTCAGCATTTTCTTTAGTGATCCTAATGTAGTCTACATGTGCTTCCCTATTGTTCTTGAGCTTTAGGGAGAGTGGTTCCAAGTCTACCTTATGCACTACGGGGGCAATCACTTTTGGCTTATTCACGGATTCACGACAAGCAACAACACTTTTTCCTTTTAGTTTCCTTAATTCTTTTTTCAATTTCGTTATTGCGAAAACCTTTTCTTGAAGTTGAGCATTTAAATCCGAATTTTCAACAGATTTTGCATTGATTTGAGCAATTAAAGCTTCACATTGTTCTTTTGATCGAATACGTGTTGGTTGGATTGAGTCATAAAGTTGCTTATAGGTCTGTTTCAAATGTTCATTTTCAGCAATAAGCTTTGACACCCTATGATCCAAATCAATATTTATTGTTTCAATCTCTTCTATGTCCTTTTTGACGTTATCCTCATTCATATTTCCACTTAAAGATTTAATTCTCTCTTTCAACTTCTTAATGACTGTGTCTTTTTCTTGGGACTGAGCTTTCAATTCATTTAATTCAAACAATTGATCAAAACTTGGAGCACTTTGATTGGAAGCAAAATTGTTCCTTTGAAAAATTTCCTGATTAAGTTGACTATCAACTTCTAAAGAGATGCAATATTTTTCAAGAGTCGTAAAACTTTTGAACAGTTTATCGTAAATCTTTTTTTCAACGAAATCCTTTTTGTTGAGAAGCTCAGTCTCAAGTTTGAGACACTTTTCACATTCATGCACATTCACAGAAGCAATATCCACAGAATAATTCAAAATAGTGTTCACGATATCTTTGCTAATAACTTGTTCCAAGAGTCATTCGTTTTCGTTCAAAACTTGATTCATTTTAACTTCAAATGTTTTTAACTCTAAACGATGTTGTTCCACAGCCTGTTCCATTTGATGGAAGACATTTTGGACTTCAGAAAGTTCATCAATCAAATATTGATTGAATGTATTAAATAAGTCCTTCAAAGCTTTTACAAATGTAATTATTTCATCCCTAAAATAAGCTTTTGTATGTTCGAACCCCTACGAGCCTTCAGTGATGGCTGTGGGTATGGTTCTTTCTTTGACAACCATGTCAAAACCAGCAAGATGGTGTTTAAGTTTCTTTAAACTCGTATTAACCATTCTGACTTTAGGAAGTTCTTTTGGAACCTCAACTTTTGTGGGTCTACTAGAAAGAGTTTGTTCTGGAGAATTCACATAATTCCGAGACCAAAAGGCTTGTTCAACAGATAATTCAGTTTGTGGAACAAATCATGTTTCAAAATCTTAAGAAAGTTGATTAAGGACAGCATAATCGACTGGTGTAGTATTAACTTTCTTTTCTAATATCATAGGATCTTTTTTTTAAAAAGCATTTTTAAACGACTCTCTTCAGCAAGCATTAGGGTCTCTTCGGAGTTAGGAATCACAATTGCGCTCGTATTCTTGATTACATTACCATCATAAAGCTTTGGTTCCAACTGCTGAGCTTTCTTCAAATAGAAAGAATTTTGAAAACCTAGAGCTTGTTTAGTGGTATGATTATAGAAAAACTGAGGTTTCGTCAACATGTAAACAGTTTGTGCAGATTGATCTCATTTAAAAAAAATATTATCTAGTTGTTTGATCTTCTTTTCTAACGCAATCTCTCTATCGATGTTCCTAGATTCTTCTTTCTTAAAATCATTTTTGAGAAGAGTAACTATTTTCATTAAAGATTCCTTTTCTTTTAAATGTTCAAAAAGAGTTTGTTTAAGACGATCAATCTCTACAGACTGTGCACTTGAATCTAAAACGGTATTATTACTCCTTAAATCAACATTTTGTCCTTCTTTCAAAACTTTAACTTGTTCTTTATATCTTTCAAGCTCAACAATTAAAGTATCATTGACACTTTTATTGTCTAGATTTATCTTGGTACAATTAACTACTTGGGTTTTTAGTCGTTTAATCACAGATAATATCAGTGCATATTATTGTGCAGATAAGTTAGAATTCTGAATAGCTGCCTGTTGTGATTCAATCACATACTGAGAATAAGGAACGATATTGCTATCACTGGTTATTTCAGTCTCTGAGTGGTTCACAACATTTGACTATTCAGAAGACGGCATCGCCTCTATGGCTTGATTAATCATATTATTATTCATATTATCATGATTGTGTACCTCAGTAAGAGCATCTGAACCATAATGAGATAAATTCACCATGAGAGAAACTTTGGCAGTGTTGAGTTCATCACAATCAGAGTCATATGCATCCAAATCATCAGCTTGATAAGCAACATTATGAGTAATGACAGTCTGTGTGGCTTGACCTTCTAGAATTCCTGGATCTGCCAAGAATGCCAGTTCCTCCTCATGTAGAATTCGACCACTTGCTTGAGCTTGTACCAACAACATTTTATCCTTAAACCAAGAATCATCCTGTTTCCTTTTAGGTTTAGTGCATTGTTTGGACATGTGGCCTTCCCTTTTGCAGTTGTAACAAATAACAGTCATTTGTTTCCCAGAATTGCTTCCACTTGCTCCTGGAGTGTATATCCTTGTAGTACCAGCAGCTAAAGACGTTTGTCTCCCCTGAATTAGTTGTACGGCCACTCTTCCATTATTAATGGTATCTTATTGCCTAGGGTTTGACGAATTCCTTAGCTGATTATTGGTAGTGGGATAGCGGAAAGTGACAACAGCAGTCAAGAAAGACATCATGTGATTGATGGAATCAATGGGATCATCACCTTTCTGGAACACTGGAACAATTAGACCCGAGTCTGGTTGGGAAAATTCAGGTTGTTGGTTAACTGTGGGAGCATATTCCAATTGAGGAATGGATGATGATGGAGAATAAACGTTGTGGTGAACTAATGATTGATAATCATTAGATGGTAAAGTGATTGAAAGAGGTGTTGATGATTAATGAGTTGAGTATTGTTGAGACTGATAAGGTGATCCATACTATGGAGACTGATATGGTGAAACTTGTGGTTGAAATTGAGTGTTTTGGTAAGAGTTTTGATGAGTTTGATAAGGAGACTGAGTCATCTGATGGGTTGCAACCAAAGCAAGCGAATCTGAGTTGCATTCATGCATTAAACGAACCTCATTTGCATGAAATTCATGTTATCCCAAGTAAGCATGAAGCTGATCAACGTTAGTTGTATGCAAATCCCCAACCAGTTTGACATCTATCATAAATTTGCTCCACTCAGGAGGAAGAGTGTTCAAAAACTTGGTGTTCACTTAAAATTGTTCTAGTTTCATATTGTAGATATTCATGTCATTGAGTAGCAATGAAAATCTCAAGTAGAACTCACGTAGTGTTTCCCCCTTCTTATAAGCAAACTTATCAAATTCATCTTAAAGCTTACACTCTCTTTCCTGTTTCGTCAATGAAGTTCCTTGCATGAGAAGTTGAATTCTTGCCCAAAGTTCCTTGGCGACTTTATGATTGCTAACCAATACGTAGATCTCAGGTGGTAGTCCTTGGAGAATGATATTTGTTGCCTTGATATCACAATCAGCTTGAATTGCTTCCGTAGCAGATAACTCAGAATATTTCTTTGGTCTTGTCACTCCATTTTATTCAATCGAAGGCCAGATGAGTGGACCATTTTCAACGGATTCAAGAATCATTCTTCCATGTTGTTTATTCATCATATATAGCTCCATTATGCTTTTCCAAGAATCATACATATCTTTTTCCAACATGGGTGGACGATTGTCAGCACCCGAAAGAATTGCTTTGTCAACAAGAGTCGTCATTGAGAAATTTGTATGTTAAAAGATTATTGTCGGATTGAACGGTGATAGAAAGAAATTGTGTTTGATTAAGGTGTCTTTAAAGTATTTGAATTCTTGAAACTACACGGGATTTTACAATTCTTGACAAAACCAGGAAAACAAGTTAATGTCTCATGGGATTTTACAAGTCAAAGAAATAAACCGTATAATTTGGAAATTTGAGTAGTTTGGTTTCAATTAAACTTGACTAGTTCGGTGGTCTTTGATAAATAACTAGTTCGGTTTACACTGGATTTTACTAGTTCGGTTCACACTGTTGATAAACTAGATCGGTTCACACTGTAACAACTAGATCGGTTCACACTGCAGTTAACTAGATCGGTTCACACTGTAACAACTAGATCGGTTCACACTGCAGTTAACTAGATCGATTCACACTGCAGTCAAACTAGATCGGTTCACACAGTAACAACTAGATCGGTTCACACTGCAGTTAACTAGATCGGTTCACACTGTTTCAAACTAGATCGGTGCACATTGTAACAACTAGATCGGTTCACACTGCAGTCAAACTAGACCGGTTCACAAAAAAATAACTAGATCGGTTGTTTCACGAAACCAACTTTTTCAAAACTCAAAAAGACACATTTTTGATGATTGTTTTCCAAAATTTTTTGTACCAAAAGAGTTATTAAGCCTATAGGGACAAGAAAAATGATAACTTTAAGGTTTTTAAGCCAAAAAATTTAAAATCAAGATTTTTGACCTTTATAAAGCTAACGAACCCAAAACGACACAAAATAAGAGTTTTTTCTATGAATCTAAGAACACACACCTATATCCAAGGATACTAGATCAAAGCTACCTATGTAGATGATCTTTTAGTGTGATATTTAAGCTTAGAAAACAAGAAAAAAAAATCAAAAAAATACGAATAGATGAAGGAAAACTACACGAACAAAAAACAAACACAATATCTAAACACACTACTCCATGGATTTTGATACCAATTAAAGACTAATCTAATAACATACTAGATGTGAGCGAAAGATATTGTTTTAGTAAGAGAGAGGGTTTGATAGGTCACTTGAATCTTGAATCAATCATATCAACATGTAAGATTAGAGAGAATGAGGGCAAGTGAAGGGAAAATTCAAATATTATTATGGAGGGAAAAATGTGAGTTAGTTACAAGAGCATCACTCTTTAATGAAGATTAGAGGGCTATTTATAGGCAATAAGAGGGAGGCTTCCCTTCCTTATTTTTCTAATTTGACAATACTAGTCCCTAGACTTTGGATATTATGCTATTTCTTACTTAAAGCATAATAAACCTTATTACAAGCTATATTAAACTAAACAAAATAAAGTCTAATAACAAAATACAATAAAACCACATAATTGACACTTTTCCATAAACCTAACAATCTCCCCCTAAGGGTCGATTTTTCTAGGCGTTCCCTCCTTGGTCTAAGTGGTCTTCCATTCACGTACATATCCCATCTTCTCATTTGATCTTGATAATTCAATCGAACTTCAATCTCTTCTTCAAACAACTTAAGAAACTCAACTTCATCATTTGTGAGTTCTTTTTGCATATAGCCATACTTGACATCATTATAATAACTCTTTAGTCCTTCAAGCGTTCTTCTCAGTGTTGCATCACAAAACTTATGTATCTCTGAATGTCTCATCACCCTTTTCTCTTTCTTGCTATTAGTGTAAATGATTCCATGTACGGGCTCATAGACAATAGAAAACACATCATATTCTTCAATTCCTGGGAATGTAATTGTTGGTGCAGTGAGATTAATCTTCTGTTGATAGCTTTCGATTCTAAGTTGAAAATCGTGCACTCTTTCCCATATCACTGAACTCCTAATGAACACTGATAAAGACCATAGCAATCCTGTATTAGCATAATCAGGTACCTTGTTATTCATGATTAGCAGATACATGTCTTCAATGTCATTCTTATTGAGGTTCTTGTAATCTGGCTCGGTTATTGACACTATGCAATCATTAGCTCTTCTTGCCACAATCTCTGTGATAAACTTATGTTCATGACCCAATTCCCAGTATGTCTTGATGACTTGAACGATCTTAGAGTTTGAATAGATCTCTTCCTTCGGTCTTCCAGGTTCTTTCTGTCTCCTTATGTAGAAGATCTTCGCATGAGGATTCTTCCAGTTTTCAACACCATATCTTGCATAAGGATTAAACTTCTTTATACACTTATTAACCCATCTGGAAGTCCGTTCTTCAATATCATCATCATTGAAGACAATTGCTGGAAATTTATGAAGTGACAAAACGATCTTCTCAGGACCTGAATTTCCTTTCTTCAAGTACAAAAGGTCTTGATTGATCAGAGATAGTGCTGGAGCTTCAGGATCTCTTTGACAGCTTTGAACTAATGGTGTGATCTTTTGTGGATGTGGAGAGACAAGAATTTCCTTTCTGCTTTCCCAAACAATGTCACTTTGCAAGAAATTCTTCATCTGATCAATGTGATACTGATGTTCATCGCTTTTAAGTACATCTTTGTCTTAACATCTCATCCGCCATTTTCTTCAACTTAGCTTCAACAATTGTCAAAGATATCTCTTCCATGATGTCTTGTGTTACTTGCTTAGTTGGAATCTCATCATCATCAGATGCATAAGAGTCAATCCAGAAATCAAATTCATCATTTTGTTCTTGATTTCCTAAAGTAGAAGAACCTGGTTCCTCTACATTCTCTTGTCCAGACGATGACTCTCCAGATACATATGCTTCATACTCCGATGTCTACTGCCTTTTTGCACTATTCTCCCCCTCAGGATGAGCATCATCATGAGGATCGTCCTGATCTCTTGTGCGAACGGCAAAATATCTACAAGCAGTTTGTGGTACCTGAGTCTTCTCAAACTTCATCGGGAGAGCCAACGAGATTGCTATGTCTTGTTGTTGTAACAGAGGATCAGCCTTCATAGCAAGGTACAATTGATGTTGTTGTTCTGGAACAAAGGATGATTCTTGTGCCGGATGAACATGAAGAATATGACCCGACATGTAACTACGTACAGATGCATCAACTAAAGACGGAATAGCATTGTCAATTGCATTTTGATTCTGTGATGATATCTGTGCCTGCATACGCCCACGTTCTTGCAAGATAGCTTTAGATATTAATCTTTCCATCTCTTCTTTAGTCGTTTTCCTTTCTAGAATCAACCCTTCTTCAAGATACACAGGAACTTGATCTCGAACTTGCACATGAACTTCCTTCTTAAATTACTCCGTTACTTTTTCTTTCACCAACGAGGGTAGTGTTTCCATCATGACATCATGAAGATTATCAGCAAGTTGATCACTTGATGTCCGTGGCATGAACCTTTTCTTGATATGTGCAAATAAGTAACCATATCGTCCCTGTATTTCATGAAAGAAACTCTTGTATCTTTTGAACCGATTGGGTTTTGCCTTGATCAATGATAGAAGACGATTGGTTTTAGTTAACTTTGGTGCAGATGAACCTGATGATGGTGTAGGTTGAGTAACCGTCAATTCCTGAAGTTTCTCAGTATCCGAAGATACGAGAGTAGAGAGGTTCCTAGGTGATCTAGTTGGTGAGGGAGTTGGTGAAATCCTAGACTCCTTTACATTCTTCCCTTTCGCCCTTCTCCTTAATTCAAACACTTCATCAGTTATTTCATCTTCTTCATCATCAACATTTACAGGTATAACAATATTGGTAACATCTACCATTGGAGTATCATTATCTGGTTCCACCTCCGTGTCCTTTATAGTCTCTTCCTCTTTTTCCTGAACAATCTCCACCTCCGGACTTTCCTTATCACTCCTGGGCTCTAACCTAGTGCTGGGAATAGATGTGTCATCATGCCTAGGGGGTGAACTATCATCAACATTCTCAGACTCTTCAACAAGCTTCTCAATCTCCTCAGCTGCCAAGTGCTCGTATACTAGTGCCACATTTTCTCTTGCTTCTTGTTCTTCATGACTCTTGTGCTCCGCAAGAATTACTTGAATCATGTCTTGTAAAATCATCTCATCAGCTTTTTTTGCTGTTGGCACTGGAAAAGGTGGTGTTAGTCGTGCAGATTGCCTTGACGGTAATCGAAAACGAATCACAGTTGATCATTTTGGAACACTTGACTCAGCTGTCTCTGTAGCAGGGTTAGGTGACCTAGGAGCGCTAGGTGTCCTATGCGTTCCCTGGGTAGACTCGGTCCGCTGTGACTGAGTCAGAGGAACATCTAGCCCAAACACCTCTGCATACATCTTATAATGCTTCGTAAGCTTCATGTCTTCTGTGGTCATCCATGCTGGTATCCTCATCCCAACCTTGTTCTTGTTTCTTCTTGAATTGAAGATATTCTTCATAATATCATTATCTTGAAGATTGTGATAAGCATCTCGAGCACATCTTTGAATTGTCAAGAAAGATAGTCATATAATGACTGATGATGATTTTCGTAAATCGTGGGTATGGGATTGAAGTGGCAGGATGATGAAGCGAATAGTAAATGCCTTCCCACATTAACTCCGCATAATCCACATGAATGTTATTGACAAAGCAGTATAACATTTGCATTATCTGCAACGGCGTTTGGTCCCATCCCGTAACGCGAGTAGTCAAGAACTTGGAGAATATATTGCATAACGTCTTCCAAGGCTGTAAAAGACCAGATATCTTGAAATTAGAAACAGTCTTGAGTTCCATTGTAAATCCCAACACTTGTTTATAAAATGGAACCATATCAAAGAATGATAGTGGTGGCACAAACGAAGCATGACTGTTATCATTTGCTTGTGGAAGATGTAAGATTGTTCTGAAGTCATCCAGAGTAAGTGTAAGCTCTTTTCTATCCAGCAAGAACTTGAGTCGATTCTTTGATCCGTCTTCTTTCAAAGTATGCCAGAACTGTGCCATATAAATCCAAGGTACAGATGCTGATGCTGCAATGCTGAATCGTAACGGATGATTCTTAATAATATTCATCAGAATCTTGCTCTCTGATGGACATTGCACATGCTCCAAATCAACCTTCTTGTTTGCATCCATAAGGTCATATCGCTTGTTTGGAGGACACAGTTCATCTGGATGAACATCAGCTGCATGTTGTTGTTGTGCCATGATGATAACTGAATGAATACAATTGAGGTGTTAGAAAACAAATAATTCTTTTGACATTTTTGTCTTTTTCCTCTCTGTCTGTTTTTATATGTTCTGGCAATTCTTTTTGAACATATCTTTGATCAGTTTCTTTCTCATGTGCTCGTTCTTGCTTTTTCTAGCACATGCCATACGCTTTATTCGAATTATTCTTTTGATTTACCATTTTTGTGTGTTCTGGCATTTCTTTTTCGAACACACTTTTGATTTGCTTTTTCGCGTATGGATTTAGCTCTCTCTTTCTGTTTTTAGAATATCCTCACCAGAAATTCTTTGTGACATGATACTCTCTCAAGAAGGATGAAGATTTCTCTTTTGATTTGAATCAAGACACAGTTATGAAAAATTCAAGAGAAATCCTTCAACTTCTTAAAATTGTTTTAAGAAAGAGTATCATTTTGACACAATAACAGATTTTGAGAACTTTTTCAAAAATCATGTGACAAAACTTTTCATGATGTTGATAACATTGAATAATGTAATCACAAACCCACAACTGAATGGACACTAAGTCACTCACAACTCATTTTGTTCATTGCAGAAAACGGCCGTAGCCGGACATGACTTAGTCCACTTAAACAATTGAGATTTGAAATTAACATATTCAAGTTATAAAAACTTTGATTCTTTCACATTTGATTATGAAGCCTAAACTATGAATACAAACACATCTAATTCAATAATTGAATGGACACTAAGTCACTCACTCCTCATTCTGTTCAATGCAAAAAACGGTCGAAACAGACATGACTTAGTCCACTTAAACAATTACGAATACACATATAACATCCATAGCATAAAATTCATGAAAACTTGTTTCTTTGCCAAAATTATTTGTCAGATTTTCAGCACATTAGAAACTGATCGTTTTGTTTTTCACAGACATTCACACAATAAGCATTACAATCATGAAGCAACAACATTATTACATTTACAAAACACTTTCACAAAACCTCAAACAATTAAACAGATTTTCACCATTAACCTTTACTGAGTTTTGACTTTTGTTGACTACCGAGTTTGACCAGTTGACCTTACCGATTTTGACAATTAGACTTTTTATTGTGTTTGATATGTGTAAAATACACATATCCGTTATTACCTAAATAGGCCCAATTAAACCCAAAACAGACCAAAAATGGTAAAAATATGCTTGTATTTGTGTTTTGTGTGCAAGTACGGATATATCAAAACTCACATGAAAACCATAAAAAACGGGCAAGCACGGACACGAGAACGAAAGAGTGAACAAAATCCGGAAGTCAAAGTCAACCTTGGTCAAGCTTCAGTCAAAGAAAAGTCAATTCATGGTCAACAGAGTCAACCCACAAAAATACAAAACCCAAAATATTTCAAAATTGTCCCTTAAGTTTCAAAAAGTTACACAATTGGTCCCTAAACCCTTAATGGGCCTTAAAACTCTAAAGCCCTACCCGGAAACCATTAAACAAAAAACCTAGTCCAAGGCCAAAACCAAAAGCCCAATATCCATAGCCCATTATCTTTTTTATAAACCACAGGGACCAAAAATGCCATTTATGAAAGTTGTTTTTACACTAAGATTTTAACAAACCAAAGAGAGGGCATTTTTGGCAATATTCTCAAAAGTTTTAAACTGGATTACCCTTTTCGTTTAAAACAAGGGGAAAAAGTGGGCACTATTACCCATAGTCCCTAACATTAACCCAAGGTAAGGTTAATCATGGGCTTTCCAATTGATGGGGCAAATTAAGGTAATTCTAGTGATAGCATTATAAGATGGATAGCAAAGCGTCAAATCAAAGCATCTCATTAGCTCAATTAAGCAAGAGGTCCACGTGGTATAGGAAATGCACACAAGGGAATAAATTTCTAGACTGTATTAATCAGAGAGAGAAAGCACAAAAAGCAATTTCATAATGGATTGCAGTTGGCAATACGTGGTGAGATCTATTTTTTATATAACGGTTGGAGAGAAGTGGATTTCATTGATTGAAGAATTGACTCAAGGGATGATGTTGTTAGGAGCGGGGGTCTAAAAGAAATCAAGTCATAGAAGCTTCTCATCAAGGCTTTTATAGGCCTCACTCTCACACACATTTATCTTCTTTCCTTGTAATTTTTAGCTTATGTAGTTTTTTTAAAAAAATGTAATTTTCTTTTAGTTATTAAGCTCTTGTAATTTGTTATTATACAAGATTTGTAATTCTGATTTTTATCATTATATAAAATGGTTTCCATTGTAAATCTTGTTTTTTGATCCTAAGTTTTATATCTTTAAGTTACTCATAAGCTTCATTTGCTTTATATTAGCTCTTTCCCAATTCTTATGCTTGGATTTTGAGCTTTAAAATGGAATTAACTATACTTAAATAATTTGAAAAATAGGTCCAATCACCTTTGCATTTGGACTTTTGGAAGGGAGATCATTAATGGAAGGATCATACATGGACTCTAATACTGGCTTATTTTAACTTAAATCCAGCGGTTGGTTTGCTAAGACTCGAAGTGGATTGATAGCTGATGTTATGATGTTGCTCAAGGTAGGTTCTCGTGTGTTTTTCCTGGGGTCTTGTTGGGAGTGATGTTTGTAGTTTGGGTTGGGGCTAGGTGTTTGAGCGTGTGGGGCGGTGGGGGGGGGGATTGGGGAGTTATGGTGGTAGGTGGGGACAGGTGGAGTGAGGGTGGGTTGGGGGGGGGTTGAGGGGGGGGAGGTGGTTTGTTCGGTGGGTTGGGTGGATTGTTGGAGTTTTAGTTTTTGTTTTTTTTGTTTTTGTTTTTATGTTTTTTTAATGTTTGTGTTTTGTTTGTGGTTGTGTGTTGTGTTTATGTGTTGTTGGGTTGTTTATATTTTGATGTTTGGTTTTCTTATTGTGGGTTGTTTTGGAGGCTTATTTTTTATTTGGTGGTTTAATGTTTTTGGTTTGAGTGGTGGTTTGTGCTATGGTGTTTGTGGTTTTGGTTTTGCGTGGGGAATTTGGTGTTTTGTTGTTTTGTTTTTGTTTATTTGTTTCGTTTATTAGTGTTGTATTTTTTGGGGGGGGTTGGTGGGATTGTTGGGATGTGTATTATATTTGGTTTTATGCTGTTCGGGTTTTTTTTTGGATGTTATTTATTTTTATGGGTTGGGGTGTTATGGTTTGAATCTTGTTGTTGTTTTTTTTTTTTTGTTTGTTTTTTATTTGTGGGTTTTTTTTTTTTTTTTTTTTTTTTTGTGTGTTTCTTTGTTTGTTGTTTTAATTTTGGGTTTTTGTTTTTTGTTGGTTTGTTCTTAGGTTTTGTTTAAAAAGACAAACCTTAAATGTTTCATTTCAGTCCTTTCAAACTTCAAAAGTTTCAAAAATAGTCCCTTAAACCCTTAATGGGCCTTGAAACCCTAAAAACCTTACCTGGATCCATGACTTACACCAAAAGCCCAATTCCTAGCCCAATACCCTTTTCATAAAACTCCAAGGGCCATTGTTGCCATTTCCGAAAGTCACTTTACACCTACACCTTTTATAAACCAAAGAGAGGGACCATATTTGCAATATCTCCAAAGTTTTAAACTGGATTACCCCTTTACAGTTAAAACAAGCGGGAAAGTGAGAACACTATTCACCCATCATCCCCAACATTAACCCAAGGTAAATCAAAGGGCTTTCCCCAATTGATGGGCAATTAAGGTAATTCAAGTGATCGCATATAAGATGGCAGGGACAAATGGGTCAAATCAAAGCATCTCATTAGCTCACTTAAGCAAGAGGCCACGTGGCTATGGAGAAAGCACAAAGGGAATGAAATTTTTGGACTGAATTCACTCAGAGAGAAAGCACAAGAGCATCACAACGGATTGCCACGTTGGCAATCCGTGTGAGCTCTATTTTTGATCTAACGGTGGAAAAGTGGATTTCAATGATTGAAGAATGATCAAGGGATAATGTTGACAGGAGCGTCTAACAGAAATCAAGACCTAGAAGCTTCTCAGCAAGGCTATATATAGGCCTCACCTCTCACACACATTTATTTTTCTTTCCTTGTAATTTTTAGCTTAAAAATTTAGCTTATGTAGTTTTAAAAAAAAAATGTAATTTTCTTTTAGTCATTAAGCTCTTGTAACTTGTTATTCTCAAGTATTGTAATCTGAATTTTATCATTAATATAAGCTGAGTTTTCATTTAATACTCTCATAAGCTCAATATAGCTCATCCAAGTCTATAAGCTTGGATTTGAGCTTAAAAGGGACTTAATATACTTAAATACTTAAAATTTGTCAATCACCTTTGCTTTGGACTTTTGGAAGGGAGATCAATAATGGAAGGATCTCCATGGACTAATACTGGCTTATTTTAAATAAGCCAGAGCTTGTAGCAAAGCTCTAAGAGCATTCTAGCTTCTGTTAAGCTGAAGCTCAAGTAAGTTTCTCTTTTAAATTCCTTTTGTCTTTAATTTCTAGCATAAATAGTAGTTAAGGTGCTTATTAGCTTAGATTTGCTTATTTGCTGTTTCTAGTTGCTTATTAGTACTTATTTGCCCTTATTCTAGCTTATTAAGTGTTTTATAATCTGTTTTTGCTTATTATATCTTAGATCCTAGAGTTCTTCTTTGCTGTCATTAAAAACCATAAAAAAACCAAAAATAGTAGAAAATAGAGTAGATCTTTGATTGTTGCTTATTTAGCTGTTAAATCATGTTTGTCAAGTTTGTTAAACGTTCATGGATGTCTGGTATCAAGGTTTAAATAAGTAGATTTCATTTTAAAGCTCATTTTGAATCTGTCAATATCCTAAAGGAGTGTTTGGATTAAGCTTAATTGACCACTAAAAGTCAAAGCAATTTGGGAAGTTCAATTTGGACAACTGAGTTTTCAGGAATAAATGAGTTTTAAAAAGGTTTTGAAAGTTAATTTAGATTTTTAAGCATTTTTGAGCTTATTCTCTTAGACTGTGCACCAGGGTACTTGTATATCTTTTCTTTGTAAGTAAAAGCTTGATCCAAGCTTTCCTAGATTTGGACTTGGATTGTTAAGAGTTTATACACTCTATTTGAGTGCTTTTAGTGCAGTAGCAACCAATCTAGTTGTGCTTTGGCTTTCTGTCATTTGCACTTGCAGTGGTAACAAAGTTACCACTGCTGTCACCTTTTGGTTTCATCTAGCTTAAGTAAACTTAGGATTTAGGGTTATAATTTCATGTAGCTCATAGATTAGTTGTAGGTTAACATAGTTTAAGCATTATTTTCAATTTCTTAGCTAAATTTCTAGTGTAAGTTTGCTTTTAAAAGTTCATAAAAAAAAACCAAAAATCCAAAAACAGTAGAAATAGTTTTAGAGCTTTTAGATTTGATTTTTTTAGCTAGTAGTTGTAGTTTTTAGGATTGAATCTCATAGCTTATAAGAACTTAGATAATAATTCAATAGCTTAGCTTCTGCCTTTAATTTTTGAGTTTTATAGCTTAACTTAATTTTGAGTTTTTTAAGTCATTTTCTTAGTTTACTAGTTTGCTTTACAATTTCAGTTAGCTTAATGTGGTTCTAGCTTAAATTACTTTTCATTCCTAGATAGTAGGCATCATAAGCTTCATAAGTCATTTCTCAGTTTTAAATTTGAGCTTATATTGAGGGTTGTACAAGCTTTTAAGTGTCAACAAAGATTTTCTAGCTCAAAAGCTTAGCTACTGATTCAGCAGCTTTCATAAGCTCTTTTTGAGCTTAAAATTGATTTTCAGCTTAAGTTGTCTTCACAAAAAGTGCTCAAAAATAAGTCCTCTTTAAGTCCTAATATTCAGTTTTTCATAAAAGTAAAAAAATAAAAAAAGTGCAAAAAGAGGGTTTAACCACATTCGAACCTGAGACCTCTAGGATAGCACACACACGTCTTACCACTGCCCTTGGGACTTGTCACCTGTTTTAGTTTACTTCATCAAATAGTTAACCACATTTTCTTTTCCTATCTTAATAATAAGCCGTAGCTTATCTACGGGCTTATTGGGCTTATTAGTGTAGCTTTTGGTTTCTTCTTATTTTTCTCTTGTATCTGCTAGCTTTTAAGATTTAACTTGAATTTTTCATATTTTTCTAGCTTATAGATTATTTTTAATCATTTTTCTAAAGTTTTTAATTTCGAAAATTCATAAAAAATAGAAAAAAGTTTTAAAAAATTACAAAAAAATAGTTTTTAGGTTTATAAAAAAATAGCTTTAGATTTACATAAAGAAAAATCATTTTCACTCTTTTTAAATTTTAAATTTCATTTTTAGGCTTTTATTTTTAATTTTCAAAATAGTAAAAAAATAGTTCTCTTAGTTTTTATAGTATTTTAGACTTTTCTAAGTTTAAAAATTATGTTTCCCAATTTTTAGGACTTTATTTGCTATTTTTTTAGTATTTAATTAGATTTAAATAGTTTTTAATTAATAAAAAAATTCAAAAATAATCAAAAAAATATTTTTCTTTTTCTTAAATTTTTCTTTTGTCCTATTTTAGGTTTAGAAACTTAGTTTGTATTTTTAGGACTTAATTTTGATATATTTGCTTATTTGTCACGTTTTATTTGTTTCCCGTTAAAGTGTTTAAGTGTTTAATTGCTTTTAATTGTTCAATTTTAATTGTTGCTTTTATTTCATAGTCATAGATTATCAAAATATCTTTGTTCTCATTCAAATCATAATCCAAGCTTAAACGTGGTTTCAATTGCACAAGTCGTTGGGGAAACGACCCGGGTGATCAATCTTACCCGGTTTAATATACGTATTATATATTATATTATATATATTTTTAAGAGTGAATTTTATCAAGGGTAACTTGGTAATTTTCTTAATTGCTCTTTGGAATATTATTATTATAGTATATTTTACAAGTGTATTAAAACTCACAATCATTGTAGATTTACCTGGCTCTTGAAAAACAATCCCTTTCAACTTGGTTTTTGAAGTTTTTAATGCTTCAAGTGCTTGAGCCAAAGTAATTTCTTCAATAGTTATTGTAACAGTTGTTGCAGCAGTACTAACTTGAGCAGCATCAACTACTTATTCAACAACATTTTCATTTTGCTCTGCAACAAACACCACCTCACCATTTAAAGCATCCACATCAAACATCTCTTTGTCAGCATCATCTTGAACACTAACTAGGTTAATTTATTCATCTACATCAATAGCATTAATCCTCCCCTGCTTGGATGCATCCTCACCCAAACTTTCTTCATCTCCAGAGGATTCTACCCTAGCTGTCAAACCAACTTTGTATAATCTCTTCAGCTATTGAGTTCTTGACCTATTTTTCTTTTCAAGCTTCTTGACCATTCTTTTCAAACTAGCAATTCCATTATGTTGAGAGGTCTTTGTTTTCTCTAAATCAAGAACCCTGTTTTGTAAATTGGTACATAGTGCCATCAATTCCTTAAGTTTAAGTCTATCTTCATCACTTTGAAGTGTGTTACCTCTTGCGAGCAGTGAATCACTAGAATGTTTAGATACATTCTTAAACCTAGTTTGAGCAATTGTATCCCCCATGGTTTCTTGGCACCTGGGACCGCCACCTGAAGTAGTTCCTAAGGAACTAGATTCATTAGGTGTTGCCTTGGATCGGGTTTTAGTTATGTTACCACTGTCTTGCTCTGCTTCTAAGCTAGAAGCATAGTGGCAGCCCTCACCAAACTGTCACCCAACTCCTTATGGACAGCCTCATCTGCAACATTTTCCATAGGATCACTAGACTGAGGTACCTGAGTGTCCTTTCT